>CAJNIZ010033024.1:6067-18500 GCA_905231905.1 Symbiodinium pilosum | reverse complement strand
GTGGCGGTGGTGGCGGGGGCGGCGGGGTCGGCGGGGGCGGGTGGCAGCGGCGGCGGCGGCGGTGGTGGTGGTCGCGGCGTGTTGTTGTTGTTGCTGGTGGTGGTGGTGGTGGCGTTGGCTTGCTCTTTGCCCTTGCTATTGCTGCGGCATTGATGTTACGCCTTTGGTTGCTGATGTTCCTGGACTCGTTGTCCTTTGGCATCGGCTGCTATCGCGTACTGTATGGCTGCTATGCCATTGTTGTACCATATACTTTGCAATGTCATCAGTGTCTAGTATGGCTTATCTCCCCTCTCTTCAGTCCGCCTCCGACACTCACTCTAAACTCAGTGCCATCTTGCTTTTGCGACCTCTGCTGATCCCTCTTCACTGCAGCAGCAGCTCACTGCTGCGTTGTCTCGCCGATCAAAGAGATGATCATTTTGGTGACGAGTACTTTGGCTGATTAAGGTGTCTTGCGGAACCGCCAGCATGACATCGACAAGCTGAAGCTGAAAGGCGATATGCTTAAAAAGTACACCACAGGCTACATGCCGATGTCGGAGTTAGTATTTCTGATCTATGGCATTGCGCCGGCCATGCCAATCATTGGCATTCAGAAGTGGTCCCCGCACTACAAGGTCCCTGGGCTGCAGGTAGCAGCACACGTGATCATCTGACTTGCCGCCATGCACGGGAGCAGCACGCACCTCTTGAGCCAAACGTCTGGGGGTAAAAGCATCTTTTGTGTCTGTGATGTAGCTCAGGAAGTCGACAGATGGGCTCGTGACGACCTTGTCAGGCAAGCGGTCGCAAAGCCAATCGCATCGGAAGCAGAAAGACAAGAGTATGCCACTTGGCAGATCAACCGTCAGCTGACAAATTCTCTCTGGCAAGTCAGACATTGCTATCAAAGCTGGCCTCTACTAGGAGTCGTCACGCATGAGGACAACCAGAAAAAGATTCTCAGACCCAAAAACTCCACAGCTGAGGCAGCACATGTGGAGCAACAGAAGACGCGCAAGCAGCGACAGAGTGCTGGATGCATAGAGTGGAGGCACATGAATTTATAGGCCGTTGAAGGATTCCATGCCTCCTACTGTGTTGATCAGTGTGGTCAGGATTCTCATCACCTTTGTTTTGAAAATGTAGGTGCCGGTTGTTATGTGGTCCTCCTCTGAGGAGAGAGAAGCAGAAGATGAAGAAGCAGCAGCTCCAACAACACGAGCAGCTGCTCCAGGATGACAGCCCGACGCTAACAGGACCTGCACGCATGGAGCAGTCCAACACAGATTCTCGCCGTGAGGTTTTGAGTTTAGGCTCTTGGGTGGCTTGGGGCTTTGGGTTTGCAGCCACAGTGTTTGGGGTTAGGATCAGGAGGCTCTGTTGCCTGGCTGATGGCCCAAGACCCTAACAGCCTCTTTTTCTCGAGACCGTTCATGCGAGTATGAATTTGATAGTCTTCGCGTGTTGACAAAGGATAGTTGTTGTTATTGTTGCGAGGAGGCAATCTCATCAGGCAAGGGTGTTTTCTTTTTGCTTGGGGGTGTATATGAGATTCTGACTCAGCAGCTGGCCTGGATGAAGTAGCCAGCCAGTGCTTTCAGGTTTCAGAGTTGATAAATCCTTACCTACGTTGTCACTGATATGTATTTGCACATGCGCTTCAGGGTGCGAATAGTTGCACTAGGCCAAGGCTCTTGCTACCAGCTGAGGAGTTTGAGAGCTTGCTGGCGTCATTGAAGAGAGAAGCGGGCCTGGCGCCGGGCGAGCTTTCGCCGGATGGGTCGCCATTGTCGAGCGAGGAGATCTTGGGCATAGCTCCGGTCAAGGCCGAAAAGGCCGAGTCCAAATCTCCAGAGAAGGCCGTGAAGGCCAAAAGAAAGGCCCGTCCGGTCAAAGTACCTACAGACGACGAATTTCATGATTGTCTTAGTGGAAGCGACTTTTAGCCAATTGACTTACTCAGCAGAAAATCATTCGAATGATTTTGCCACAGCAGGTGCGTTTGAGCTAGCTTTCTTCCTGTCGTGGAGCCGTGAGAGTTGAACTCATGCTGTGCATCACCCTGCTGGATCAGAAGGCTGCCTAGGGACGCAGGACATGACAGAGAAGGAACGGATCCCCGCTGGCTACCTTGCCGCCAAGCGCTTGCCCAAGTCATGCAGACAGGTCTCACACCAACATCTTATGCCAACTTTCTAGTCTTTCAGTTTGCTCTGGCCGTGGAGGCTTTCATGGCAGCGATGAACTCAATCCTTCCCTCAGTCACTCAGAAGCACAAGCCTGATTCTTGCCACCGTGCTACTGATATCATCCGACATCGTGAGGCGTCCAATACTGCTCGCAGCCAGGAAGGCCTTCTGTTACACGTCAAGAGTTTAAGTTTGCAGCAATCAGCGAGAAGACGGGTGTGCTTGACCGCAGGCAAATCGTCGAAGGTGCAAGCTTGCCGATTGCGTGGCTTGGCGTGCATGGGAAAAGATTAGGGATCGTTTGGGTGGGGGGGGGAGTTACCCGCACATAAAGCTGATATGTTCTTCTATGAGGGAAGCCGGCATATGTCAGGTCCATGCAGGTCTCCCAGAAGGGTACCCACCTGGGAGGGAGGTTGAACAGCCTTGTGCAGCAAGAATGTGTTAGGATTCACGGTGGCTTCATGAATGCCAGTTTCCATTTCCTTTTCCATTTCCCCTACATATCCATCCCTATATGGTAGGTAGGGGGACCCCAATATGGACCCCAAAAACAGTATAATTTGGGAAACCCATATACCCAGATGAGGCCTGCCCCAGTTCGAGTGGTATCTGGGGCCGATGTACAGGAGGTTCGACCTGTGGCTGCTTCAGGGTCATGAGGGGTTTATTGAGAGGGATTAAAGAGGGAATATCTGCAGTAGGGATTATAGTAGTAGGGTGATTTTATTAGGGTCAGTTGGAGGCGTAGGTTGCAAACTATTGCTTATTGGGTCTGTGCTAATGTGTGCTAATGTTCATGCTGTTACTAGTGGTGCCCGCTGTTGTCTTGACTCTGGCTCTGGGTTCTAACTGCTGCGCGGAGAGTTTGCCTTCTCGCAGTGGAGGTACGCAGAGATCATGGCTGAGCGTGAACGTGCTAACGCGACGCAGTTCGTCAAGAAAAAGGCGCAGACGCGTATCAACGCTGCGTGAGTTCTGCGTAAGGCCCAGCTTGGCAGGTGACACCGACAGTGCCAGATGAGCCCGCTCTAGGCTGAGGACTGTGACAGGCTTATGGCATGGCGCATTGACAATTGCGACTACTTCCTTGTGTGCATAAGGCTTACATCAAGCACATCACGACACGCACCCCGGTGTATGCATTCAATCAAGCTGAACATGACCGGCCACTAAACGACATGGGCAAGGCAGGATGTTTTAGAAACAAGTCCAAACCATGTGCTTCTCACCAAGCAGTGTGGTGGGCTTGGTTGAATGAGCAAATCTTCATCGGTGCGATTCAGGCCTACCTCACGATGATGTCAACAAGAAGAAAGGACCAGCAAGTCAATTCCCCGGCACGGACAGCTACTTGTAAACGGCATGTTGGCACTTGGCATGGATGATGCAAGAGTAAGCAAGCTAGTTAGAAGATGGAAAGTCCGATAGTACTATTCTCCATGTTGCGGATGCCTTGCTGGGCGTAGCTTACAGGTTTTTGGTATATTTTGTTTCTCATAAATGGGGCTTCCGCATGTGAGGGTTCTTACCAAAGCGCAGGGAACTTCGTGCAGTAAGTGTAGAAGGAGTGACATGCACGCGTCCATTTCTCCATGCATACATGCACCCATCCATCACTTCATCCTTCCATGTTACTTGCTCTCTGACCGTAAGATGAAGAACCTTACATCCCATCCAATCCGTACAACAACCTCATCATACAATCTCAGACTCATTTAAATCATCCCATGAATCAAACATCAAGCCATCCCATTCTCACACCCAATCACATCACTGCATCAATCAAGCATCAAGTCATCCTGTAGAGCACTCATTCACGTCATCCCATCCATCAAACAGCAAGCTATCCTATAGACAAGCGCTTCCATGCGAAATTACTTGGCAACGCTTCAGGGAAGAAACTCCATACTGCCGTCACAGCGTTTCAGTACATCCACATGGGGAGCTTTTATTAAACAATTGGAGCTTAGTATTTGCTGCCGGGCTTTCAACCATGCGCTTCCCAAGGCCAAAAGTGGAGTCGACCCCAAGCTGGCCACCCGCTGATACGAGGATGCCCTGGAAGGTTCAGGGCTTTGGGGCTTGGCATGTAGTGTTTGGGGGGCTCGATGGCGGGAAGGTGTTCTATTGGGTTTCCTCCGGATGATGCAAATAAGAAGACCATTCCATTCTGGCTCCTGTGCAGTTTGGGCAGTGTTTGGTCTGAGCGCGCAGCCGTCCAGCTAAAAACCGCATAGGCAGACCCGAAGCTTGCTCCCAGTGAGCCACAGCTGTATCGATCTCTACGCTAGTCTCCACAACCTCAGTCCTGTTGCAAGACCCACCACCTGAAGCTGGTGTGCGGCCCAAACCAACATGAAACAGTCACAGTGGCCCCTCTTGTTGCCCCTCTGACCCTCTGGCCATGTCTGCCACATTTGTGCGACCATGCAATCCCAAAGCGGCTTGAATGCTCCGATGCAGCACTGTGGCAAGCCATTCGCCAGCTGTGACGTTGCAAGGAAGGCAGGGCAGAAACTTTGCATGGGATCTTCATATTCATGGAGAAGAGCCATGCCTTCTCCCTGAGAGTCATGTTGTGGATGTCAGATGGAAGGTACACCTACTCAGTGCAAGATGTCTTGGGGGAAGGCCGCGCAGCTCGCGTCTACAAAGGCATCGACAGACAGCGGGGTCACCCTGTGGCGCTCAAGATTTATCACGACACCGACAGGACATGCCAAGTTCAAAAATTGCAGGAAGTGTGCTGACTATTCCGAAGCGAAGGAAAATTTATCAGACTCCAGGTTGCCTGACCCGGTCAGCGTAGGCTGTGGGAGGATGAGAAAGCCTCCATTACAAAAGGCCTCTGAAGCTAAACTTAGAGTAATGCATAAGACCTTGTTTTACGTTCCTTTTTCAGGGGGTTGATGGGCATGATATAGCGAGAGTTCCGGGATGATGCAAGAGAGAGAAAATTTTTAGTTGTGGGCTGGTACCGGTTTGTGCTTTAAGAATAGCATTCATTAGACTTGACATTGGTTCGAGGCGGTTGGGATCAGGTTCTGAGCGCTAAAGCCTAAAGGACTAGTAAGGCCACCCCCTATTAGAATTCCCTCCCAACTCCTGCAAGTCCTGGAGATCAGACGTGGCAAAGGATTTTCCCAAAAATCTAGGACATCTCAAAATCTCAAGCCCTTGGCAGCTCGACACTCGAAGCCTTGGCAGGAGATCTTGAAGCCTCGAACATGGAAGCCGCAAAACCTCGAAGGTTCGAAGCCTCTGCACCCTGAAACCTCTTGATGTCTCCTTAAGCCTCGCAAAACTCGACTTGGCACTTTCCCAAAATAAGGGGACCCCAATGTAGACCCCAATATACTATAATCCTTATTATGGGAACCCCCAAAATGGTATCCCTAATTTAGGGAAACCCCCACTTCAACCTTGAACCCAGATTGCTGAGCCTCAAAGTATACGGCTTCACGTAAACCAACCCCAAAAAAGCCTCAAACCATGAGATTTTGTGGTTTCCTCAGGTCTTCAGCTTGTCTTCCTAGCAAGTGGTCTATGACAGGAATTGTAGATGAGCTCAGTTTCTTTTAGTAAGTTTAGGGTAGCTTATGATGCTTGAAAATTGTACGAGAAAGAAGTAAAACAAGGCACATCAAGGCACCAAGAAACCGTTGAAAACCGTTTTGTGGCCCAACATGTCTCAACCCGAATAATTTTAAGTAGTTTTGAGCAGTTTTGAGTGCTATTTTGGGAAGCACGTTGCGCACATTGAGAATGTAAGAAGCCAAGGGTTGACATGACTTGTGGAGACTTCTGGCTGAATGCAACAGCAGAGCCCACATTCGGGTAGGAGTATTCTCTGAAGAGCAGCAGCCACCCTAGTCACTACTTCCAGGATGTGCCAGCATTGCTTCCAAAATGGTCTGGAGATGGGTTCCTGCCTGAAGCGTCCAGCTAGGCATGCACCACCTGGACTCTTGCAAGCATGGCTAGCTAGCACAGCACGACTTCAATCACCCTTGGGTATTGTTATCCCTGCCAATTATATTCCTGGCATCACTAGTTCCATGACGAACGCGCTTGTCACGTTTTCCATGAGTACAGTTCACATTTTTGTGAAGGTTGAAGTAGTGCATGATACGTGCTGCGTGCTGATTTTGCTGCTGCTAGGCAAGGGCACATGGACTGTGGATATTTTGGGTCATTCCATTGATAGCCGCGGCTACCCGGGTGTCGACTCCACTGGAATGCTCTTTACAGTCATGGAGCTCGGTGCTGAGTCTCTTGCACCTCACTTGCAGTTAGCACTGCTCATCATCGTGTTAGTTGCTCGCAGTTCGCAATCCCTCGCACGTGCGCAGTTTGACATGTGGCCTGCAGATTCAGTAGGATCTCAAAGACTCAAACTTCTGTCACGAAGCCCGCTATCATAAGGAAGATGTGCTGGCTAGGAGGTACCGCGAGGCGAGACACTTTTCGGTTGTGGAGCTTTGCGATCTTCATTGGGCGCTGGTGTCCATGGCGTGCCAGCTTCTTCGGCGAAGGCCCCCTTTGCATCACATGCTGTGTGCTTGGAATTTTCCCAGGCTACAGCTGCATGGCGTTGTTCACCTGGACATCAAGCCCTCAAACATCGTCAGAGTACCCAAAGGCAGGGCTTTCCAGGGCAGGAGAGCAAGGCTGTTTGGACATTGCCTTGGAGGCTGCAGGCGTTGTCCTTTCCAAAACCTGCTTGTACTTTCTTTCGACTGGGTTGCTGTTAAGGCACTTAAATTAAGTTAGCATAGTGGGTATACATGGCAATTAATACGGTTTCCCTTTAGGCTATGGCTCAGGTGGTGAGAGGTGGCAATGGAAGCTCATTGACCTCGTGGCCTAGCTTCTTCTGAGTCGTCTATTTACTGGGTTGCTGTTGAGGAACTTAAGTTAAGTCACCATAATGGGTATTTTCAGTAATTCATTTGGTTTCCCAATGATGTAACTTAAATTAAGCTCCTCAAAAGCAACCCAGTTTAGTCTCCCGGTGCCTTTCTTGCCGGCCATGTTGTCGCTGCTTGACCAGCCGACTTGCTGAGGACTGCGCAGCAAGGGCTGGTGCTGCTCGGCTATCCCTGGATGCATTAGATGGCCCCAAGCTGTCTGTGTCCGGCCAGGTGATGGTGCGATATGGGGATGTTTCCTTCACTCCACCATACATGGCACCAGAGCTAGCCAGAGCCTACCTCAAGGCGGGTCCTGGCCATGCACAGCATTGCCCAGCACCTTGCTTGAGAAAGACAGACAGCTCTCCGGCAGCGCCAGCTGGTAGTCAGTGGTTGTTGCGGTAGAGATCAGAGAGCCGTGTTTTTCCTTTTGGCGGCGGTGTCAGCAGTTGAAGTTCGACGCTGAGGTAGTGCTGACTGCATCAATGGACCTGTGGAGTATTGCAATCTGCGTTCTGGAGACGGTGTTTTTGTCATCTGCGCTGACCGACAGATACCTGCAGTTGAAGCGAAGGCGACCGGGAGTTGTGCAAAAAGGGAGGTTTGATCTGCTCTCCGCAAGAGTGGGCCAGCTTGCCAATGTGAGGCGACAGTCTCCTAACAGCTTTTCTAGCTAGCAGGTAGATGTTGCCTCATGGCTAGCAGATGCACTCCTGCCTGCTCTCGGCTTTGAAATCAGTTGGAATCAGATAGACAGATGCGCAGCATATGGTACATGTAGGCGTCTAGGTATTCACAGGGCATTCAACTGCTGACTGCTGTTGGAGGACGGGCGCTGACATGGACTTCTTGACATGGCTGGCTGACATGGAGACTGACATCATCGCGCCAGCGATGTACGACGCAGTCCGAAGCAGAAGCGGAGCTGCCTGCCTGAATTGCTTGCCAGAAGCATGGAGCATGGTTTTCTGGCAAGAAGCATGCCAAGGCCTTGGCCAACTTCCTGTGCGGCATGTTGCGGAAGGATAGCTTTTCATGGCATCCGCACAAATATTGGGCAGAGCTTGGATGCAGGATGCATCAAAGCGTTTATCCGCGGCCGAGTGTCTGAAGCACAAATGGTTCCATCACCTCCACAGGAAGCTACAGGCCAGAATCTTTAAACTGTGCATGTCCGTGCTTGCAGTGTGACACTGTGAATGTCGTGTCAATAGAAGTTCCTACTTGTGAAGATGACCACGGGCCCCGTTCGACGAGCCCAAAGTGTGCAACACTTGCCAGCAAGAAGTGTTCAACCAACTACCACGGATGCGGTGCGCGGCTTGCACTTGGTTGCCTGACACTTTTTCTGCGCTGCCCAGTTTGTCGCTGAGCGTCAGGAGAGCTGCGAAACTGGATCTGAGGTCCACCGCAGCAGGTCTGACACAGCTGACCCACAACCGCAAGCTCCCATTCAAATTGCGACTGATGTTCAAGCATCAACCACGTGCACGGTTACGTGAGCCGTGACCGGACCACGGAGAACTGCAGCAAGATTTGTGAGGAGGACTATCAGAGATGATCCCGTGCATCACAGCTGTGAGGCGGAACAGAGCACATTCTTGAGAAACATGCAGGCCTGACAAGTGCGTTTGAAGCACACCATGGCCCCAAACAGCTCGACCAGAAATGTAAACCCACTAGGTGTTTTCGACAAGGGAGATGCTTGCCGTTGGAAACAACCACATGCCAGAGCCCAACCGCAAGGTGGCATGTCCTTACTGACTGGTTCATGCACGCGATCTCTGGACGAAAAAGCCTTGCTTTTAAAGAGAAGCTCTTGTGCTTCCATGTGCTTCCCACTTCTCAATAATGGAGGTCTTTTGAGGGAAGCTTTGTGGCGAGCGCCCACAACCGGTTTCAGCAGCATGACGTCGGTTTGCCCGTTTGCCTCGCTTTCGCTTACAGCAGCCTCTGATATGCTCCTTGCAGGAGCAGGAAGCGCGACGTTTCGCGTGAGCCTGGAAAACTACTCCAGCTAGCTTCAATTCGAAGCTGTGCCCCTCTGGTGCCCAGAAGTCAGGCCAATAGGGGTTATTTTTCAGTTTTGACTGCTGCATGTGTGCAAGACAGTGGCCTCTACCTAGTTCACACGTTTGCTAAGCAAATGTTTGTGGATATTTCAAGCTTGAGCTTGGTATCAAAACACGGCTGGCCTTGAAACAGCTGGCAGAGTGGCAGCTTGACAACAAAAACCATTCTTCCTTCCCGACATCTAGTAGGGACCCCAAATTCCCTTTGTATCACCTTTGGGACCTACAGTATATACCCTGTATTCCCTATATAACCCCTACAATATTGTAGTTTCCATTTATTTTTCCATTATCCCTATATCACCGCAATATACTACCCCAAATCAAGCAGCCTCAGGGGGTTTGTGTGTCCGGTGGCATTTTGCTCAGCTCTGGGATGGATAGTCCCCCAGAAAGCAGGCGTAGGCCGTGAAGGAGCCATGGCGAGCATGGAGCCGTTCAGCCGGCATTTGGATGCCATCTTTGCAAACGTCAGGGACGATATCATGAAGCAGCATGAGCACCACATGACTGTCCAAAGACTACGTATGCGTTCTTTGCTGGGCTGCTTGGCTTGCAAATGTCGATGGCCTGGGCGGGTCGATTCTTCTAGCCATGGCGTGTACTCAGGCAAGTCGACGGAGTTCTCCTTCCGCTTGGACAGACCGCCGGACACTCTCCGAACACCAGAAAAGTTGAGGAGAATGCAGACTTGGGACTCTGAACGGTCTGGCTCCGCGCGCTCCGCGCGCTCCAGGGGCTCCAAAACACTGGAATCACGAGTTGCTTCGCCATCTCTGGACGGAAAGAAGATGAAGACACTTCAGGCTCCTGAGTTATCCACAGCTGAAAGATTCCAGCACAAGTGTAGCATTTAGGTATATGGAAGCATGAGTAGGGAATGGTTGTTGACAGCACCATGCCTCCGTGCCACAAACATGCTTGGGATTGAGTCTTTGGTGAATTATAGGTATTCATGAAGGGTGCTCAGAAGTTGAACTTGTTTGTGTCTTCGGACATCATTCCTTTCAGCGCGCTTCATTAGCAGCGACGTCATGGAACCTGTGCGTTCGGACGCTGACAATTACTTGATAGTTTGCAATCGCTGTTTTTATGTTTACGCCACATGATGCTCTGGTGACCATCCCGGCTTTGCTCCAAAGGTGTGCTTATTTTCAGACGTAGATGGCATATTAGGACCCCTGGCAATAACAGCCCTAGGACTCTAAGAAATGACCCCCCAAACTTTGATACTCAGCGAAAGGCTCCGTCAACTGATTCATTTCGAGCCGTAGACATGGATGACATGGATGCTCGGCCAGCTAGGGTTTGGGTTTAAGGGTGTAATGTGCAACGGAAGGCAAGTGCCAGTTTCTCACAATCATGAGTCACTGCCCGAAATACGATAGAATGTATTGCGAGGACAATTGTTTCTACGGTTAAAGTTAGTAGAGTATCATCAGCGTACTGATTCTCTAAGGGGCGCATGCCGACAGTATTGTGAGCATCGTTTGGAGTACATGGAGGATTGTAATTGTTTTCCAGTTGTGCTTCTTCATTTTACTTCTAGTCATTGTGATCGATGCCGCAATTCTTTCCGCCCAGGCTGCTGCTACTGCTGAAGTTGCGTAACTGCTGCTGCTGCTGCTGCTGTTCCTCCAAATCCTGTTTGAGGAAGGAATGTTAAGAGCGCAGTGCAATAATAGCCTGTTGTCATTGCTAGCCTTGTCATCACTTTAAGTGGTATCAAACCGCGTTGCGGAACTGGGCACGGTGATTTCCAGCAGTTTGGACATCGATCCAAACCATGCTATTTTCCATTGCAGTTTTCTCTTTAGGCTCACATTGATTTTTCCCCACGTTCATTGTGGGGTTCTAGTTTTTGATGCTGTCGCCCGCACCCCGACCGCGTGCTCTTCCGTCGCTCAAACATTTTAGACGCGCTCATGTTGATTCAAGAATTGCGCTCTCGCTCGAGACATTCTCAAAAACATCGACGTTATTCATCGATCATCGATCAAAAAATACAAGCCATCGCCTTTAAAGTGCTCTTGCTAGGGGGGTCAAATACCGAACTGGACGTACTCATGTTCTTCTAAAAACCATGCTCTCGCTCGAGACATCCTCGACAAATCGACGTCTGTTTATCAATTATCGAACAAAAAATACAAGCCCTTGCCTTTAAAGTGCTCTTGGTAGGGGGGATGAAAACCGAACTGGCCGCGCTCCTGATTTTTGAAAATCGCGCTCTCGCTCGAGACATCCTCAACATTTCGCGGTTTTCGGACTTTATAAATTATCACAAATTGCGTTCTCGCGCGAGGCAGTTCGATTTTTTTACTTTTGGATCATGTTCGTATCTTCAAAAATCGCGCGCTCGCTCGAGACATCCTCGAAATTTCGTCCATTTATCTTCATCAAAATCGATCAAAATTGCGCTCCTGTGCGGAGCGTTCGGGAAATTTTGATCATTGATAAACGATGATGTCGAAGGTTTCTATACCAATCCTATACCAAATGAATGTCGTTCGATTTGGCTCTCTTGGCTTAAGAGGGGGGTATCTGGGGGAGCTTCCCGGTATAGGATTGGTATAAGATTGGTCGGCATCGTCGACGTTTTGATCATCTTCGTATCTTCAAAAATCGCTCTCCCGCTCGAGACATCCTCGAAATTTCGTCGGTTTATCTTCATGGAGATTCATCAAAATTGCGCTCCCGTGCGGAGCATCCGGAAAATTTTGATCATTTATGGACGATGATGTCGAGGGTTTCTATACAAGTTCTATACCAAAATGCTCTGCTCAAGGTCGTCTTGTTTTGAAGAAAATGGCGCTCCCGTGCGAAGCGTCTTGAAAAAATTGACGAGAATCGCGCTCCCGTGCGGAGCATCCTGAAAAAATTGAAGAAAATCGCGCTCCCGTGCGGAGCATCCTGAAGAATTTAAAGAAAATCGCGCTCCGATGCGGAGCATTCTGAAAATTTTAGAAGAAAATCGCGCTCCCGTGCGTGCGATGAATCCTGACAAATTAAGAAGATCGCGTCCCCGTGCGGAGCATCCTTAAGATTTCATTGCTTCTTTGTCATAACGGATAAGAGAAAACATGTAAAAGAATGACAGGCCCTGGGGACGACACACACCCACACGCACATACACACACACACACAGACACACACACACACACACTTGATCTGGTTAAATGAAAATTGTGACGTTGAAGCTCAATTTCTCTCAAATCAAAACTGGAATAATGAAAATCTCTGCTCTGAAGCCATCCCAAGTGGATGACTCTGC
>CAJNIZ010033013.1:0-68372 GCA_905231905.1 Symbiodinium pilosum | reverse complement strand
GAAGAGGAGAAAGGGATGACCCCGTACCTACGTCTCCTAAGTGGTTTCGCCCGTGGGGTGTCATTATCATTGCATGTACGTGTCACGTGTCTGCATTCGGGTTCGTGGCTCCTATCTGGTTCTTGTTCATTCTTGATTTCCTAGGATTGCTCACATATTAAGGAGACGATCAACAAAATCCAAGCGTTTTGATTGTAGTTTCCGCTGCCTGTCCAAGGTCAAGTGTTGCACTTGTCCCTGGCCAGGGCTGGAAGCAGTCTTTTTCCTCAAGCAGCCCGGATGAGGGGGTGTGGCTAGCAGCCTTTCTGGCTCTGAGGCTCTTTGTGCCACGTAGCGCCCCGTCGATTCACACATCCTTGGCAGCAGCTATGCTGGCAATTTCAGGAAGTTTGTTGGAGCTCGACCGTCTGAATGGGTCTGGATGGTACAGGATGTGCTGCATTCTTCACCAGATGGACTTTGTTTTTCATTCGCTGGACGACGCTGCGCGTCAAGAGTGGGCTACGTTATTGGTAAGCTTTCTGAAGAAGGAACCAGACCCGGATTGTCAACACTTTATCATTGCGAAGATGGAAATCCTTTGGATAACGGCCGAAAATCCCAGAAAAACCTTTGCAGACGTCAGCAAGGAGCTAGACAAGTTGGAACAATCAACGTCGACCTGCTGGTCGGTACGAAGGGCTCTTGGCCACTTGCAAGCCAGGTGCTGGATGCGTATGGACCGTATGGAGGGTCCCGTAGGTTTTGAAACGCAGTGGATTCGTCGATATGAGATGTTATGACAGTTTCTGTTAGCTTCTGGCCTGCGCTGGGAACTGCTGAACAGGCAGACTTTATATTGTCTTGCGGCCTACAACATATGGAGCACCGACGAGCTTGGACAAGCTTGTGAGGACCTGCTTGTGGATGAGCTTGCTACAGCCAGTCGCGCTCTTGCAAAACAGGGTAAGATGCCACAGGGTCCACTAGAAACCAGCTGGGTTCCTTCGAGAAGAGTGCCAGGATTCAGCGTTCCTGAAACAAACCTCAACGACGTAGAGTCTACGATTGTTGACTTGGTTAGCCAAGCTTCATGGTGATTCGGCAGGCACAAGATGGCAGTGCAGGGAATGGACAGGGCTTTAGTCAGCTGATGCTTTGCCGCAAGGATTATGTGGAAAGCTGTGCTCACGAGAGAGATGCAAATGCAGCATGTAGAAGAACAATTACGGGCCTGCGGCATGCATCAAGAACTAGTCCCATAGGGCCCTTCGCCCAGGATCCGAACCCAACATAAAACATGCTTTTGGATCCCAACATTGCTGGTGTTCCTAAGTTTTGCTCTGCAGCTAGACTAGCGGTGCCCTCCTGCTCTATGTGTCGGCAGCTGTGGGCCTTGCACTGTTGGCGCAAATGGATCAGGCCGCAGGCGGATTGGGCTGAAATCTAGGCAGGAGATCGGGGACGTACATTGTTGCCTTTGCAATGGCCGACAGCGGTTCTTCTTGTCTTTGTTATGACCGGAGTTCATGACTATCTTGTTGGACACTGACAAAGGAATCTTCAAAAGAATACGTCTGAAGTCCTTCTGCTTGCGCTTAAGAGAGCGCAATTTGCTGAATGGCATGGTCTTGCCTGAGGAATGCACATTGAAGAAATCAAAGTGCGTACGTGCGCCAGGCGTGCTGATGCGGTCGGCATTCTCAAAGCTTTGCCGGCTCGTGTACAAGAGATTGGAAACGCCACCCCCCCCCCCCTCTCTCTGTGTTTTGTTTGGTGACAGCGTTGGAGTGCATGTTGGCAAAAGTGGCAGGATAGGAAGTCGAGGCGGCAAGGGGGTCTCTGGAGCTGTTGTCGGCTCTTAGCCACGCAGTGCACCTTGGACGGGCAAAACTTAAATTCACAGACTGGAGGTCCGATACTGCTACATTGTCACAGTTGCCAATCGTATGCCAAAGATCCGTAATTATTTTGCAAAAAGACAACTAGTTTTCACTAAGCTCAATTGGATCAATGCCGCTTGCTTGACACATGCAATGGAGTGTTGCGCGGGCTTTTTCTGGCAATGGTTGGGCTCTTGGCCATCGTGTTTACGATGAGCACGGGGTGAAGAAGGGCGCCTGCGCGTGGCCATGCATGTGAATCAACAATTGATTTGTGAGACTTGGTTTTTCAGGCCTGCGCCTGCTAACATCGTCCAGGCTCCGGCTCAAAGATGCGGGTGGAATGTTGTGTTGTCTGGCCTGCAGTTTGGTGTCATACCCTATGTCATCAGGATGAGGATGAGCCGACCGAGGTCAAACCCCATGTCTACAAGGGGCAGGCCATGTGTGCGTGAGTGTGTGTCATTCATAACATAAGCGTAAAAGGAAGTTTCTGTTTGCGAGTAGGATCCTTTCCGGTCCTTTGAAACTGCTTCCGGTCAATCACGCACAGGTTCTGCGACTGCTGGAGTTCGGTGCCATCATTTCTTTGGAAGGCAGGGCTATGGTCGAAACAATTTTGATGCTATATTTGGAGCCCCAATGCTTTGTCAGGGTAATCGATGCAGCAGAAGCTATTAGGGTGTAATAGGAAACTCTGCAGTCTTGGCCCAGACTCAAAACTCAAACCGACAAGGGGTGTAACGGAAACTAGGCCAGACACCGCAGCAGAAACTAAAGGGGACTGTAACGGACACTTTCAGGGGGAGTCGCGGGCCCGGGAGCAAAGACCTTGCATTCTCCCACGTTCCGAACTCGAAGTCAGCATGCCCTAGACCCCAAACCCAGCCCTAGAGCATTGATGCAACCGCCTCGTACAGTAAGACGGGAATGGGAAGGGCATCCTTTGATGGCTTAGTGTTCACTCTCTGCCAGGGAAGACAGCTTTGTGGTTCTGGTTTCCGATGTCCGTTGCAACCCTTCTTGATTTCCGTTTCATGTTGGGGGCGTCACCTGCGCAGGTTTTCCATCTGATTCCAACTGACTGCGCTGCTTTCAGGTATGGTTCCGCCTGGTTTCAGTTGCGAGTTTCAACCTGGTTTCTGCTTCCTTTGTTTGCGTTGCGCCCTCACCGGTCTCGTCCGCTTCCTCACAGAACTGTGTTCTTACGTAGCAGCAAGGTAGTTTGACTTAGAGTGGGAGCGACGTTATCTCCTGACGATCTTGCAAGTGTCGGGCATTCAGCCATGTGTGGATGGATTTTGGCGATTGAGCTATGTGAGTGAGAGTACGGTTGACGTGGTGGTGTCAATTCTGGGTCCCTGGTGCCTCTTCGTGCTTGCAGGAAGTTGCGGCTTTGCGGTACATTTCAACTACCACTTTTGGGTGTCTCTCTTAGCTTTCACCATTCTGCAGGACTTAACGGACCTAATGCGTGGATCGCCAGAGCACCCAAGCAGGGGCATTTTGCCGGCCCTTGCCGCAGGCCACGGAGACGGATGGATTGATCCACGGGAGCTCCAGGACCGAAGTGAATGAACTTGACCACGCTCAACCTTTCCGTCAGGTTAGGACTAGTAGTTTGTGCTGAGATGGCCTGACACAGTGATTGCTGTGGGACCAGTATCTAGCGCATGCTTGCAGGAGAGCTGTGAAGAAATCATTCGAGCAGCTGACCTTTTGAAGAGGCACGGTTGAAATGTGCTTAAGCACACAAGAAGCGCAAGTCGCGTAGCTTGCACCGGCTTCATGCCAGGAATCAGGCTTGCTTCGTGCGAATCATAGGCCGAAGCTCTGGCATCTCATTTTTGTCGTGGTTGAACTTTGCTTGGCGCTTGTTGTTGCTAAGTTCCACTGTTTGGGTGCCAGTCGCAGGGGTTGGCAGTGGTGGGATGCTGAAGCTATCCCTTCGTGGAGTGGATCAACGCACGGGCAAGGCCGGAAGATCTCTTCACCATGGCAAAGATGGGCAAAGCTACCAGCAGACAGACCTGCCTTTTCTGAGGCAAGGCAATTTGCCGTACAGCCCGAACTTTCAACCCCGCGAAGTTCCAGGCTGGGGACATCTGAGGAGTGATTTCAATCTGTCACACCGGCAAATCGAGGCCTTCGGTGAACACGGCCCCGCCATCTCCGCAAGATGTTTTGGAGGACGCTCGCGATTGTGATGTGGGTGCGAAGCACGGCACATCTCCTTCAGGAGTGGGACGAGCATCAGGACAAAGGGATTCTTTCGACAAGCGCACTTGAGTTGAACAGCATGCCCTTTTACATTTTCTGGGTTTCCACCAAGCGTCGGCAGGATAGAGATGGCGAAATGACATTGGATGCTCGCGGGAGGACACTGGCCGCACATGCGAGAATGCTTTTCTTACGAAAGCTTCTCGAAGGGTCGTTTCTTACCTCACGAAGTGAGTGTGGGATCCTGGGGTGGGGGGTGTTGGGGGGGGGGCAATTTTGTATGTTTTTTTTGAGCTGCCCTGTGCCACAAGCTGGATTTTCCGGCGTTGGCTCGGAGGGCCTTTTCGGGTTGATTTTTGGGGGTTATCTTGGGGGGATTTTGGGGGGATTTCGGGGGGGGGATTTTAGGGGTCTTGGGGTGATCTTGGGGGGATCTTGGGGGGATCTTGGGGGGATCTTGGGGGGATCTTGGGGGGAGAGATCTTGGGAGGTCTTGGAGGGACCCACCCAACTAATGTACAATGACCCCACCCATACGCAGGTGTGGATCATTACATATTCTCGGCGATTGCCGAAATGAACCGAGAGCCACCTCTGTGCATTGTTTCGTTGCGTTGATGTCACATGCAGATGTTCTCTCACTGCCGTACTGCAGTATGTTCGATGCCCAGCCCCTAGCCCCAACTCATTCCCCCGATTGGCCCAATAAACATTTGCGGCATTGACCGCTTGCTCATGGCCATATGGAAGCTTCTCCTGCTGACTGGCTATTGCCCCACCAATGCCTGCTGTTGTAAATTTCCAGCTGAGGTGATTGTACGTTTCCAGGGCCCCAAAATGTACAACAAGGATAGGGCCTCCAAAACCTGTTTGAGCCACGTTTTATGTGTTTACTCATACATGTTTCTTATCTTGTGTTGTGCTGCCACTTGGGCTCCAAGGGCGAGACTTCCACAACTGCTGCAGCTTCATGCTTGAATCTTCTTACCCACCCGCCCACTCCTGGGTGCATTGCTTCACTTGGGTGCTTGTTGTTATATGTGGTCTGTCTCTTCACGTCCTGTCTCACCACTTGAGCTTTCGTCCCAGCCCGTCGCTCTCAAGTAAGCTAATGTGATGTCCCGCACATTGCTAGCAAAACCGGTTGCGTCGCCGCTGTCCATGAGCAGCGCCAGTTTCAGCGCCGTTTAGTTATCAACACTTTGCAGAAAGCATCAGAAGGCCTTTCGCGCAACTGGCACATGCTGTGAGCATTACGCAAGTGTATCTTTTTTGCAGCTTGTGTCCTTGTCGTCCAGCGTGGATCAGGACCAATGAGAAGTTCGATAAATTGGTCAAAGACATCCAAGACCGCTTCGAGATGGCAAGGCCGCCACCTCAACATCGCCATTTTTCGGAAACGCGCTGTCTGCAGGCGACAGGCCCTGACATCTTTCGAAAAAGCAGCCCAGACCGCACAGACCTCATGTTCAGTGCAAAACGCAGTCTCGCTTCGTGCAGTTCCGTGCTGAAGGAATGGATGAAGGCTACGTTGGAATTGTCGAAGGCCTTGTGCATGCTGGACTTGGCTTGGAGCCCAGTTCCTTAGCTGCGTCACAACACGCCAAGTATTTACGGCACATATCGGTGGGTTATTCAGCCAATCCCTACAACCAGTGCCGCTGCTCAGTATCCCCCCGAGCAGAGACATGAGTGCGGCTCTGAGACTCTGAGGCTACATGTGGTTGTACGTGCTGCTTCTGTTCCCAGTGAAGCACAGTGCGTCCAACTCCGCATTCTAAGGTCCTGGAAGCAGTGCATGTCAGAGGTGTACGCGAACAGATCGCACGCGCATCTGCAACTGATGCTCCTTGCCTGCTTCACGTCATGTTCGCAATTCGTAAAGTGGTGTTGTGATGATTCCGATTCTGATTAGCGCTGCGCAGTCCTGTGTGCAAGGCAGTGGGCGTTAGCAGAGGACTGTAGTTGCTCAAGTCTTGTGGTACTCACCATGTAAAAGATTTAAGTGAATCAGGACGACTGCGCAAACAGCCTCCAGATGAACCCCGAGGCCGCATGAAAGTTCTCGTCCGCGCGGTGCCTTGCCCGAACGGGGGGCCGGTCGCCACTGGCTTACCCCCCACCCCCCCAAGCCACCCCCTTGGCCGCGTCTTGAAATCATGTGACATTTTGCCCTTGAACCTACTCGCTCAATCTTTGTCATTCTTCATCCATGCGCCCTCCAGGAGAACTTTGAACTCATTACGGCGCAGTCCCCAAACAGTGAGGGACCCTGGGGCCTGGGGACTCGCAAGGGCATTGTAAGAGCACTCCGTGAACACCCCAAGAGCATTCCCATCGCTGCAGAGGACATTCCATTGGCATTTAACAAATTCCAAGAGTATCGTCCCAAGAGCACGAGACCCAGGCAAGAGTGCGCAGGGCGCAAGAGGTTCCAAAAGCAACATGACGAAACGAACGCACGCGGAACCTGGATGAGAGCTTGATTTCCAAAGTCTGGCCATAAGAAGCGAACCCATTCGAGAGCCCGAAACACAGACACCTGCGTGCCTGTCACTTTTTTGTGACGCAGGCCGTAAAAAGTGCACGGGACATAGACGATGTGGAGTGCGGAAAGTGCACGGGACCTAGGCAAGAACGCGATTTGGCACCACAAGCGAAGCCAAAAGCATGCTATTAGCGGTGTTTGGGACCTTTCCGAACTCCGCATGCGCCGCCGCACCTCGGCCAGAGCGCGAATTCGACGAACCTGTAGTAGCTTTCACCCACTGCTTGGGAGTTTCATGTGTTTGCTATATCGCTTATTTGCACTTGTGTATGGGACTCTGTTTAGCAAGGCCTTACTCGCGGTGTGTGCGGCCTCGTGTACCAGTAGAGGCTTCTCGCCCTTGATCGGATGTCAGGAGTGCGCATGGCTTGGTCCACGTCATGCCAAACAAGAAACAACAGGAACTACTGCCAGAGATCACAAGAACAAAGATAATTACACACCTGGCAACACACCAAGCACCCTGCACAGATTCAGGCTGCAGCCCCGCCTCTGCATATCGCAGCACGAGAATTCCGCCGTGTTATGTGCTCTCTTGGTTGGAACAGCCTCCATAGCAAGGCCTATGTCTGGGTTGGGTTTCCTCAAAGGCTGGATTCCTCAGAGTTTCACAAAAGCACCAACAAATAGTTGTGCCTTTCAGGAACATGCCTGCTATCGCAGGCTGATGAGCAATTTGTGGCGCAAGTGCGCTACCGGCGCGCGGTAGCCTCCGAGAAGCTCGGAAACTTGATGCAGGCGTTGGAGGCCTGAACCATCTCTGAACCGTCTGGACGCTTAGCAACTGTGTGAGAACATCCCTTGATGCGAGACATTTACGAGAGGATGCTGAGAGCGTGCTGCGTTTCAAGCCTGACAGCGAGGCCAAGCCAAGTTATGCTTGAAACATCAGACCAGATCAGTTCACTTTAAGCGCGCCCTCATTTGCTTTGAAGACTCTGTTTCGGTGAAAGGCCATGAGTGCGATGAGAAATCGTATTGTCGTGCTCCTGGAAGATCTTGTCGCGTGTAACACGCTGCGATGCTGCAGTCCCTTTGTGCCCTTGCATGCGCTGCCCAAGTGTTGCCCAGGTCACGTGTGTGGCTTCTCGCATCGATGTGCAACTAGCAGCAACTGAGGTCTGGACAAGTTGTTGGAGAATGTGTTGGAAATTTCTTCCTGAGATACAGCCACTGTGCAGGATCCGGAGATTCGCCACCGTTTGTGGAAATCCCTAATGCTGAAATGGCATCCTGACAAGAATCCGAATGTGGTGACGGCTGCTGGAGAGGTGCCAGCCTTACATGCGGCAGGTCTGTCGATTTTGCTTGGAACTGCAAGCTGGAGTCTCTGCAGGTATGCAAGCGCCTCAACGCATGGAGGCGTTGCCATTTGTAGGTGGTCAGACATGTCCACTGATTAGGCAAGCATACACTTCACATGTGATTGCCCATGAAAGATTCCGGATGCAGATCACTTGAACAACCCTCTTTGCTTGTTATGGCTACCGAAAAAGTGCCAATCCCTAGGAAAGGGTGCGTCCAGGCCTTCCAGAGCCGGGAAGTGAAGATGTCTCTGACGGCCTCGACCCTAAATCTTGCAGAAGGGTTGATCGTGCATGAAGCATTTCATCACTTATGCTGAGCCGTGAACACTTAGCCCCGAAGTTGATGCCCTAACCCCCAAAAACATCGGCAGTTGTTGCACCTCACAAACGAAATATCAACAATTGCACCGGTTTCAGAACAGAATGTTTTACTTCTCGGCAATAGCAGACGTGAGGCTGCAAGATGATCCTGAATTTTGTGAGGAGGCGTGGCGAACTGTCGTGAGATATGGGCTTAGAGGAAAGCTTACTTCAGCGTATACGCATAAAGAGTCGTCAAGACACTCCATTTTGAAACCCGTCTCATTTCTAGAGTCCTGGAATTGAGGTGCCTAACGACGACCAGTGGTCTGAGTCTGTGATCTAGTGCATCACTGCTTGGGCGGCGTGCATGTGACCCACCCCACCATGGGGGATGGGCTATACAGAGCACTGAGTTGTGGCCGCAAATATGGACACCTGCCCGTTGATGCAGCAATTCAGCTAACAGCAGAACGTTAACCAAGCGCTCTCTGCTCGAAGTCTGCGCAAATAGCTCCTCCAAACCCAAGATGGCTCAGGATCTTGATGTTCACTATAATATGATGCTACGTCTGGAGTGGTTTCGCTGGATCAATTGGTGTGTTCTCCTTTGTAATCTAGGCGATGCAGGTCTGAATAAGATTGGGCAACAGGGACTGGACAGAGACAAGAAGCGAAAAGTAAATGCCAGGAACCGTCCCTTAGGGCCGTTTGGCGGTTGACGATCCAGCAATCATTGAATCCATTTAGCATTTGGTTTCTTATTAAAGGGCCCCTGTGGCCGTTTATCTTGTTGCGTTCGGCCCGGGTAAAAGCCAGTACTGAAATTCATAGGTTCCGGACATCTACGAACAAACTTGCTGCAAGAATGCTTTCTGTACCAACCGACTTGCAGGCAGCGTTTAGGGCTCGCAGCACTCGGGCACTCAGTGTGTTGAGTTTGTAGGGTTGCGTGACAGGGGCCATGCGATCTGTTCAGGCACGCAGCGTGGCAACTGCTTGTGTGAACGTAGTTGTTTGCTCAAGCATCACAGATTCGGCAATCCTTTTTGTGGATATCACGTGTCAATGCGCAAACTGTTCTGCCAGGAACATCCGGTGGTCGTACAGGCGGAGGGCAGTTCTGAACTGCTTTCGCATGCTCCCAGCAGTCTTGGGCTGTACTTCAACCCATGTGTATTGTTTGGTCGACTTTGGATCCTCTATCTAATCCCAACAAGAGACCTTTTGTTCATTCGCTTCCCAATGCTCGCTGGAGCTCAGACTTTTGCCTAAACGCATAGGCACAGGATCTTGGCATTCAGGTCTTTGATTCTCTGTGCGCAGGCTATCCCGCCGCGCCATCAGCTTCGGCCGCACCCGATGGTTCCTACTCGCATAGTGTCAGCCGCGTCCTTACCTGCAGACTCGCTGTGACAGGCTTTGGAGCGTTGCATAAGAAATCCAGGTACGTGGCTTTGGGTATGCTGGGTATGCCAGGGCCTGAGGATCCTTCACGAAACAGCCCGAAGGAACGTATTGAGTGTGTTGAGTGCTGGGCCTGCTCTGCAGCTTTTGGCATGCAGCCACCCCTCCTGAGGTTACAGCGCTCCCGCGCCTTCTGTGATCCACGCTGCGCCCACAGCCTTGGTCGTCATTTCTTGTGTCCCGCTTCTCGGTTTGCAACGCAGGCCACTGTGGACTGCTGCTGTAGATCCCACAACGTGCCAGGCCCTGCCCGAAATTTGCATTTCTGAAAGCGCGTCCAACTTCCCAAGAGTTCAATGCATACAGGTGCCATCCGCAGTGCTGCCGCCAGGCCACCCAGAGATGCCAGCAGAGCGGCCTGAGTCGTGACAGATTGCGAAAGACTTCATTATTTATCTCATGCTCTCCGTCTGCCGAGGAATTCGGAACGTAGCAAGGCTCCAGCAGCAGCGGCGTGTGCTGTGAGACAGGCCCCGCAATACCGCACAACGCGCGCACTCTGCAAGCCTCACTCACGTTTTTTGTCATGCTGCACACCACGGCACCGGCTTGTTTTAGTCAGTTTTCTCCCTCTAGTATGCTCCCCGGCCCTGCGGCCACAACCAAGTCTTGCTAGCGTGCCTCAGGCGGCGTCCTTTTCGCAGGTGGCATCTGCGATGGAGCCTTCCATGGAGGCGGCGTGCTAACAAGAGGGCAGAAGCCTCCTTTCCTCGCGGTTTCTTCTCGCAAGCTCACACTGAACATGAGCCGTGATGCAGGAGGAGCAGCCGCAGCTAGAATACCTTGAAGGCGACATTGTGAAGCGGTCTGCATGAGATGTATGGCAACGGTCTAAAATGAGTCGCCTTCCAACAATTTGTGCTTTTATCATGTGTGAACAAGTTGTCCAGGGCTCAGATGTGGAACTGTAACGCGTCTTTAAGTGGCCTCAGGCCCCGAGCTTTTGGAAAGGTTGCTGGCAAGGCTGCAGCAAGAGAACAAGGCCGGCTTTGATCTTTGAGTGCCTCTTCAACCATTTTAGAGGGACGACGCATGATGTTCGAAAGAAATGCAGATTACAAGAAGTGGCTGCCAGCCGTAAGCTCTAGCTTCCCTCTCCTGCTGCAGGAGTTGCAAGCAAAAGCTGAGAAGGACTGGCTGATTTCCTGTTCTTGTTCTGTTTGTTCTCGTTGTTGTTGTTGTTGTTGTTGTTGTGGCGAAGATCTGAGGTCCGCTTGCTCAAGGCATAGAGCAGCAGAAAGTTTCACATAACTGCCTTGCGACTAAAGACGGTCTGTGCGCTGCGTGGCGAGCTTCATAAATACAACTATAGTTTTTGACATGTGAATCTGCTGCGCGCTAGAGGCTGCGGGGACAGTTACCCTACAGCTAGCAGACAATGCCGACAACACGTGGCAACATGGGCGCTTGCACCCAACAAGTTCAAGACTTGAATTCTGTGCAATGCCACATGCGCAGCATGTGAGACTTGTGAGGCGGAGAAGGAGAAGTCCATGCTCCAGAAGCAGAGCCTGGGCCATTGATTTAATGCATGGTTCCTCAGAATCAATAGTCTTGACAAGCTCACTTCCTGACAAGACCCGATGTCCCAACTTGTGGGGAGTGCACACCTCTTGTCGCCGTACTTGGCAACGTGCCGTTTTGCAGAAGGTCTTGCAGCGATGCCCGCGGAATTACTGTTTCGCATATTCACCTGAAGCCCTGTCCTGTGCAACGGGTAGCAGCCAAGGAATGGAGAGATGCGTGCCCGTTGAGCCTCAGTTTGTTGGCCAATTCCACCCAGACTCCAAGTGTCTGGTTCGCATGCTTCCAAGTCGGTACCTTGTGGTCCGGAGTGTGAGAGCTCTGTTGCACGTTCATTGGTCTTGTGTTCTCCCACGTAGATCACCTGGGCTTGAAGGTCTCTGTCCCGCATCCTGTGATGCCAGCATTCATAAGCCGCGAGCAGGAGGCACAAATCGAAAGCAATGCCGACAATTGTGGCTCCCTGCCGCACAACAGTAGGCGGTTCCACCTAGTTGTTACCAGGTGCATAGAAATTACTACAAGGACGCCTGCGATCCTTGTGTAACGTGTAGAGTTGGCAGTCGTGAGTGACCCAAAACAATCTTGAGACCTTGTTGGGGACAAGGGCCTCCAAAGCACAGCCATCGATGTCTTGAGTCCTCATGTATACAACCTGCAAATGCCTGGTGCATAGCTGCCCTAGGCGTAGCCCGTCTACAGGAAGACGTGCTGGTCTCAGAGGGTTTGGTCGTGATGCTGGTGCTAGCCAACGGAGTCGCTTAAATGTACAGCGTGGCTCTGATGGCAGGAAGTTCGCAGGTGTAGGGAGTGCTTCTCAACCCCGGCCGCGGAACCCAAGAACGGTGTTTTCCTCACGGCCCTCATTTACTTTGGGAGGCCTGTCGGCGGATTTGCCACGACCAGCAGGCATGAACCTGTAGTCCCCCGGCTTACAGATTTATCACCCTTGCCGGTACAGGCGGGATCCTTGCAGGAGCCGACAAAGCGCCTCACTCAGACAGCGCTTATAGCGGAGGCGTCAGCAGCTGCAGTCTTATGAGAGGCCTTCAATGCCCGGTGTGCCTCGAGCTTATGCAGGAAGTCGAAAAGCGTGATGCTCAGACCGGCCATTTGTCATCCTTGCGAGCCAATTGTCCAGTCAGATCAGTCCACATCAGCCCACCCAAGAACTGGACCCAAGAATCATGAAAATTTTGATGCCGCGTGCTAACGGCACCGGAAATGTCCCCTTCTTTTGCACAGCAATCACCGAAATGAAGGCAGCAAATGAGGGTTGCTCCCTTTGGTGTTTCTTGTGACAGCACGCAAGGGTGATTGCGAAGATTCCGTTGTGAACTAGACATGCGCAGGCTTCAAATACGTATGACAAAATGTCGTGAACACAAGCACGCACAAGGGACGCGCAGTGAGCAAAGCGCAAGGATTCTGAACATACAGGCATGGAACCAAGATAACAAAACCCTGGAACGACATGGTGCAAACCAACAGAGCAGCACGAAAGTCAAGCAAAATTGAAACAGGCGGTAATACGGGCCAGGCGCTTGTTGACGTGGTGTAACATTCTTCGAAGATCCCGCCAAGAGGTACTGTAGGCCTCAACAGGGTTTCTGTGTTGATCGGACTCGCTCTGCATTCTCACGTAAGTCATCTGCAGGATCCAGACATACACAAAGCATCGGAGTGTTGTGCAATTCGTGTATGCGTCCTGCAAAGTCTGAGAGAAGTCCACTGAATCCCAGAGAGGTTTGCTTTGCCCTGGACAGCATGGCATGTCGGTCCATGTCAGGCTTCTCGAAGGTGTCAGCGAAAGCCTGGACATGTTACAGGTTGACGATGGTGGCTCGGCTCAGGCTGCAGGCAGTTGTTGTGGGAGAAGCAGCAAAGAAATCCCCAAAGCGAGACTTCAGCGCCGTGAGGTTGGATCTCAAGCCCGTACGGCATGGAGCCGTACTCAGATGGACTTCTTGATGGATGGGAATGTCAGGTTTTATGAATCACACTTTGGTCACGTTGACATGAATACGCGCACACATCTTGAACCTGACCTTGTTGTGTCGTCAGAAGCCCTGCAGCATTCGGGTGCACACAGGATGCACCGTGATCTGGTGCAAGAATGCGCTGACATTGTGTTGCAAGGATTTGCACAGACTTCAGAAAGCAGGCGTACGCGCATTCAAATCACTTCCTTGATTTACAACTAAAGCATGGAATTAATGAAGAATCCTTCCGACACGGATCCCTGCACTTGGGGCAGACCCAGAGACGTGCCTGCCCAGACATGATGATGGTCATGATGTCGGGAGGCGGAAGAGGAGTTTGCATAGTGATACGAAGCCACCAGAATGTCAAAAACAGATTCTGCTGGACGGTTGCGGGGCTTGGATTCATGTTGATCGGCAACCATATGCAGGGTTCTAGGAAGTTCCCATGTGCTGCGAGGCCTAGACAGGCAGATTTAGCACACCACATGAATACTGGTGCTTATGATGTCGTTCATCCCGCCAGCAGCCCCCATAAAACAACCTCTAATAACAGTCGTCAGAACCTATCTCCTAATTCCTTACTATTCATCCAGGAGTGTCAGGGAGACACCTCACACCCTTTGTTCTTGTTGCGCTGTAGCCAGGAAAATGCATCAGATTAGTGCATCCGCACTACGTGCTGCTTTGTATTCGTCGAAGGAGTATCAAAAGACCTGTCAGCTGAGAAACCCAACCCCATCATAGCACATTATACCTTTAAACCCGATATCATCCCCCGTCTCCCTGTAATCTCCTATAATCCCTTTATGCGGTTATCTAGTGAGATAGTGCTGTGTACATTGTACATATCAGCAAGCTCAAGAACCAGGTCCTGTCCAGGATGTGCTGTCCCTTAACCCTAGGCCCCGAAAAGATCCTAAACAAAAAGGCCCTCCCTAATTACACCCTAAACCCCAGATTTCCGAAACCTGCCCAGAAGAACATTTCCGAAATTCTCCTCAGGCCATCAGGGGACCCAACTCTGACTGAAGACACTGGCCCTCAGTCAATTCATGTGGATAAAGAGGGTTCTCAAACACCATTCTGAGGGGTTGACAAGGGAAGCCTTCTTGCTAAGCCCTAAACCCTAAAACCCTGTTACTTGCCAAGTTGCTCCGTACGTCCCAGTAGTTAAGTAGAAGCTGCTCTACCCTGTTTCTTGGCAGAATAGTAGGTCGAGGCTTGGACTGCAATGGGCTTTCTGGGGGAAAGTTTGGGTTTCGGAGGCTAAGGTTTGGGCTCTCACATGGTGATCCCTCTGGAATTGTTACGAAGGTTTAGGGATGACAGGGGTTTAGGATTTAGGGCGTAGGGTCTAGGAGGTATGCTGAGCAGGGCTTTGGAGTATAGGTGGGCCGCAGGTCGGTCTGGATACCAAACCATACCGAATCCCTAAGCTTAAACCTTAAACCTAGGCTCTTAATCCTCTAAGACCTTAAACCGACTTAGATGCTGCTGAAGGAGTTGCCCTGTTTCTCCTTTGTTCCATGCTTCTTGGGAAGGATCCTTGGAGGTTTAGGGATGGGTGGCTCTCGGGTTAAGAGTAGGGCGGTAGGACGAGCGTTTAAGAGTTGTGGGGTTGAGGGGTTAAGGTCTACCTGGAGTAACCTTAGACCATGAAACAAAGGACATAATACCAACATATCAAGTGCAAAGCCTTTGTTTCTAGGTACATGGGCTATTCTAGATGGTCTTTAGAGTTTTAGGGTCTCTGGCCTGATAGGCGTGGGCTTGATGATGGCTGGAGATTGTATTCTAGGGGAGGGACAAATTCCCAAAGGGTGTTATGGGGAGTATTTAGGCGAGATTGAAGGTTTTGGGGGTTTAGCTTAGTGTGAGGGCAATAGCCTGAACAATGACCCATATTCCACCAGTCATGAAGATAAACATGAACCATGATATGGAAACTGGGTGGCTACAGCGGCTGATCTAGCATCTTATAGCGAGTAATTGCCAATGTCATGATTAGATTCTTTGTATATGTCTGGTATAGGGTACCTCAAACAGGCCTCAAAACCATAGCGATAGGTAATCATTTGGGCCCCTACAGTACCTTTCCCAAATTTAACGTGGAACCCCATCCAGGTACTTCTAAGAAAGACGGTCGTCTTTATGTTGGGCCTCTTCTGGTGTTTGCTTTAGTGACTGAAGGGTTGTAACCTGAAAAGTGATAGAGAAGCGAGGAAATCTGATCTCCTCTTACAACATGCAACCTTTTACGAGTCCATCCCAGGAAGCGTCAATTCGTGCTAAGTCTGGGGTGCAGTTTGGTGGTGCTAAAGGCTTAGGGGTGAGTGGGTAAGTGGATCCCCATAAACCCTAAACTCTGTTAGATTTAAGCTTCTAGCCCTAAACCCTGAACCCCCCAAAAGATACACCATACTAGAGTTATACTATCTGCATTCACTCCCCACTCCCCTGAAGCATCCGTAAGGCTGGGCAAGAGATTCCAGCAACTAGCTAGGCCTCAAAAGCCATCAATGTACAGGAAAGGGCATGGGTACCGCGGGAACAGCTGCCTGGGTTTAGGGTTTCACATTGATACCAGTCTAGGGAACATCTTGAGGAGCGTTCTATTAGATTATGATACTACAGTCCTCGAATCAAAGGCAAGTTCGTGAAAAGCTCCTCTTTGGGGGACAAGAGATCCAGAGATCCCCTCAGAGTTTGATTCCCAGATGGGCTCAGGATTTGAGCGTTCCATTTCTAAAGCTACGGGCTCTATTCGACTAGCCAATCTTGTACGGCATCCAGTACTGTGCGTTGTGATACGGAGACCCTGAAGTTTGAGCATTTCCCCGCCAGTTATGATCATTTGAAATTTGCTTTTCTTGGCCGTCGGAAAAAAGGCTGTCATGCGCTGACTGTGTAGGATGTGAAGTGAAACCCCACAAGCCAGTAATTAACCCTAGAAATCCAGCTACCCAGACCCAAAGCCCTAACACCCTAGACCTTTCTATGTAGTCGGGTACTGTTCCCCAGAGCCTTGTTGGACACTAGAGCGTAATCGTTATAGCAGGGACCCTAATTACCTATAACCCCTAAAAAGAACCCCTATATAACCCTCAAATCCTACATCACCTGCCCTTGGGGTTTTGGGTCTCGGGGATGGCAGCTGGCCCCGGGTAACACATGCAAGGGCTGCAAGGGCACATTGCTGGTGCTGGCTGCTCGCGACTGTGGGAGTGCCCAGTGTTAACGGAAGGTTTCTGCTTCCAACCCAGGATGCGTGGTGGTGCAAAAAGTCTCCTATAACCGCTGCTCCTAATATATCCTAATATGCCACGCTTGAAAGCCAAGTATTTGGTCTGCCACTGCATACACCGTGCTCTGTCCAATGCGAGTATGGTCTCATGCAGCACAGGTGCTTCTGGAGTTGTATAGCTTTCCGTGTTGCACATCGCCGGGTCATGCCTGGATGGTCACCTTCCGCATTCCACCGTGTGAAAAGCTTCCCAGGTCATGGTCGCGCATCCGCTTTTTTTGTGGCTCTCAGTTTCATTGAGCCATCACGACCTGAGTGCTAGCATTTTCCCGTGTCCCCGCGAACAGGCCGGCAGACACCTTTGCGGAGACTGTTAGATTGTATGTGCATTTGTTGTGCGCCAGGTGGCGGTACTGGGTATGGTTCATAGAAGCATTCTCAATGTCTGTTGAGTTCGAAATCTTTAATCTGCTACTGTGCTGGGACGTTCGCAGCCTTCGTTGAGTGCGATTGCGTGCCATCGATCATGCCCATGCTTTGCGTGGACATAGAGCACCACATCTACTCACAGTGCCTTTTCAGGTCGCCGCTGCATCTCGTTCATTCGCAACATGTGGAACTCCAACCAGCCGGAAGCCCAGAACCTCACGGCCCTGCGGCTGATTAACCAAGCCTGCGAGGCCACACACCTCACAGCATGCACCCTGCGAATTAGCCGCCAAGGACCTTCGCCCAAAGAAAAACTGCATGGCCAAGGTTTCTGAAGGCTTCCACGATGCAGCAGCTCCCTGAACCAGGCCGGGCGCTGAGCAATTGCCTGGATCCAAAGCTTCAGTTACGTGTTCCGCAATTCAGCGTCAGCAACTCGTTCAGGTTTTGGGCGTTGTTGCGACATACAGTAAGGGTGGTATCCATAAGTTGTTCCTGTCAGTAGGAGTGGTGCATTTGCCATCGAGACTACTGAATATCCTGGCTAAGTAGTGGTACCGGCCGTGATATTTGTGTTGGCACTGCTACGACTGTTTCTTGAAATATTCGCTTCAGAGTCTAGAGGTTGCA
This sequence comes from Symbiodinium pilosum, assembly GCA_905231905.1. Classification (NCBI taxonomy): domain Eukaryota; class Dinophyceae; order Suessiales; family Symbiodiniaceae; genus Symbiodinium; species Symbiodinium pilosum. The sequence goes on along the minus strand of CAJNIZ010033013.1, from coordinate 50,856 downwards.
AGCCCTATGCCTTTTGTGTCAGGTTTGATGAGAGTTGGAAAAAGTGAGTTTCTGTTCACATTAACTCCCAACATAAGAGCCATTAGGATGGTACTTTGAAATGAATTTAGTTTTGACACTCGCGCCAACAAAGCTAAACTTGGCAGCAGTCATGATTTTGATGCTGCAGACTCAGCGTCATAATGCACGTTAGGCCTTTGGAATCCAGTAAACAGGGAAGTCTATTCTCTTGCAGGAGTTTGAAGCATGCCATGCTGTTGCTTCACAAGCCTCGGTTCCTCTGTACGCATGCGACTTTTTGAAAGCTCTTGATGACCTCACAAGCTGGCCTAGGTTGTAGGACCGAACCATGCGCCCTTGTTCAGGCTCCACCGCATCTCTCTCAAACACAGCTTCTATCTCAGCGCTGCATGCTTTCCCCTTGTTGGAGAGTGGCATCTTGGGAGTAAGCTCGTCTTTGGATTTGTTTGTTGAGGGCACAGGAGTCTTTAGAAAGTTGGCTCAGCACATTTGAGAGCTGCGAGGCCACAACCCGTCTTTTCCGAGTTTCCTCTCACCTTATGCATGCTTAGTTCAGAATGGGCTTTCAGGGACTGTCATGCGGGTTTTCATGGAGATCTATTCCTTTGTTCTTAAAAGCAGATGTACGTCGCTCTGTGATACATGTTGGTTGGAAGCTTGATATTGCAGACAGCGCGCGATTTGAACATGGTTTAGGGTTTTGGGAAGTACATGCTACGTGGGTTGAAGATTCTTTCAGCCTCATGGTTTGTGAAGCTTTGCGATTCCTTCGGCTTTTTCTTAAGACTTGTCAGGCAGGTTGCAGGTGGACCGGAGACCAAAACACATTTATACATGCATCAGTCTTACCAGTTGAAGCCAATAGGGACCTGGCCTCTCTACTTAAGAGACCTGCTCGAAAGAACAGCCGGCCGCCCTGGAGCCCACCCATTTTCCTCAGCTCAAGCCAATGAGGTCTGCATCTCGGATCCAGATGGACACTGGCCCGCTGTTCAAGAGCAGTCAGTGAAGGAACAGCACAAATAAGGGTTCAGGGTCGAACTGCGTTGAGGTTAAGGCTAAGGGTTTAGGGTTTGGATTTCTGAAGTTTGCTTGGATTGGCGAGATCCTGAGAGATGCATCCTACTTCCAGCAGGGCTTGTAACCTTTCAGTATCTTTCAGTGCGAAGAACGGTCAGACGCAAGCCCCTATCTATTGGGGTTTCCAGAAGTCACGGTCCCTGTTCTTGGATCCTTTTCTGAAGACGGTGGTATTCAAGATATACATGAAGGAACCTCTATTCTCCGAAGCTACCAAATCTAGAGTCCTTCTTGGCTTCGCTAAGCCCGCCTAAGCGACTATTTTGATAGATTAGGCTTAAGATCGGGAACAGTGATGCGATTTTTTTGCACCTTTTGATCAGTGGGCAGTCTTATGGTTCATGACTCTGACTACAGTAAAGTTTTTTTTTGATGCGATTGAAGCCAGTTAACTCGCCACACAGTTGGGACTCCTCGAGCTTGAAACTTACTGGCAGGCCCTCCTCCTTCAGCGACCCATTTCAGATCTGGCGCAGTTCTGACAGTGAGGGTTTTGTTGTGCTCCCTGGCTGGTTGCTTCCTTCGCTTCGTGCGAATAGAAGGTTTTTTCTGTCTTTTTAGTTGTTAAGTTTTCTCTTCATTATGTTTTACCAAGTCAACCTAGACCCCCAAATCAGAAAGCCTGAGCTGCAGACCCTACACCCGCATCCCGCAACACCGGCATGTGGACAGGACCTCGCAGAGTTTGGAGAGATCGCTAGGCTGGTATCCATAGATGATGCTTATGTTAGTTGGGGTGGATCATGGAGGTTGCTATGACAAGGTTAGGGCGGACCCCTGTCGCTGTCGCAAGGAACAGCTTGCTGGCATGGCCCGTAATGAGACTGCTCTGAAAGTTTCTAAGGGTTATAGGATCTGCAAAAGGGAGTACTATGTTGTCGTCACCTCAACCCCTTCTTTTTAGGTTTTGTGTGTTGCAAGGCATAAGCTATGCATAATCATGCCGTTTCAGGTCAACTTATCTGCTCAGTAGGATCTCCTGTCCCAAGCCCATGTGGGGGTTTCGCAAAATTAGGGGTACTTTTCTAGTGGGTCCCTGTATAAGGATTATAATGCTTTGAGGTCTATATTGGGATCCTCCTATTCAGGGACATGTAGGATTCAAGTGCGAAAGGTTTCAAGCTTGGTTCCAACAACATGCTTCACATGATTTGCAGCGGTCTGGGGCCAATTACGACGAGAATTTATGTTTTCATGGATGTGGACAAACCAACACGGAACATTCTGTATCAGCAGTGATGGACACTCGATCTGTTGTGCCAAAGTTTTCCCAGGCTCTCAGAAACACCCATGCTGTCCAGAAGCCCATAGACTGGTGAGCCGAAAGCTTCCTGGGGAGGCACTTGAAGACACCATGCTCTTTGGAGGGTTTGGGGTATAGTAGTTTCCATTTAAATTTCCATCATTCCCATTATTCGCTATATTACCTCAATATATTATCGTATTATCCATCTAAATTTCCATCATTCCCATTATTCCCTATATTACCCCAATATATTATCGTATTTACCATTTAAATTTCCATCATTCCCATTGTTCCCTATATTCCACCAATATATTGTCGTATTTTCCATTATATTTTCCATCTTATTTTCCATCATTCCCATTATTCCCTATATTACCCCAATATATTATCGTAGTTTCCATGTAGTATGGGCCTGCGGCTGTCTTTGTACGCCCTATCTAGTTGCCAAGCAACCCGGCACACAGCGATCGCTCAGGCTTATCAGGCCTTCTTGCAAGCTCTTTCCCATGTATGGTTGTTCGGACGTCATAACTTACGACACCATGAAAGAAGAATCCTCCACAACGAGAACTTCTCGCACCATGCTCTGGAATTTGCCATTTCAATCAGAGTCTGGGTTATGGAGGGTTTGCCTCCTGTCGGTCCCGCGAGTGGGCCTCGTCGGACAAATGCAGAAGTACCAACAACGACCATATACCCCGCCACATGGAGCTCCAGGATGTGGATCCGAAACAGGGCGGAATAAGGTGAAGCTCTTGTGCAGCTGGTTCCCAACAACTTACGGGCGAGCAATACTTTTCTTATCCAACCCCTTGCAAGTCAGGCCAGGTCATCCCCAGCCCAGGAACTTCCAGACAAAGAGCCTTCTTTCTTAGGATCCTTTCTGCAAGAAGCATCCTTATGGAGGGCGCGCTTTTCAAGGTCTGTCACATGAAGCGCATCTCTCAAAAGCAAATTTCCAAGCCCTGACCCTGCACAATCTGGTCACCACCCTAAACCCTCAACCCTAAACCCTCTAAACCCTAAACCCTAACCCCGAAGCCCCCAGACCCTGAAGGCTCGACACCAGTCTGGCGGTCATTGCGCGGCCCAAGCCTAACCTTTCTGCAGATGGGCTCCAAGCATTCAAGTACTCAGGTTCCCTAATTCTAAAACCACCCTGCCCAAATGGAACGAATATTTCCCATGAAGTGCCTATATAAGTATATTAATATACGTGTATATATATATATACACGCACGTGTATATGTGTACATGTTATTGGTTTATGTGGAGAAAAAAAATTATTAGTACAGGGGCAAAAGTAGGTTGATCAGATTCCTTTACAATGCAGAGAAAATGCTGGCGTAATGGGTCTTACAGAAGTGAGGTTTGACTGCACAAGCCCGTTCCAGAGGTTGCCTGAAAGAATGGCTTTGACTAAGAGTCCGTCCGACATCCTCGAAGTCTGAAAGCCGTAAGAGAAGCAGACTTGCAACGGAAGTTGAAGAAGTTTCATTCAGCCTGGATCTCTGCAAACTACGGGTCACTTTCTAGGACCAAACCAGACTCTGAAGCTGCTACTACTTCTACTGCTTTACGTGCTACAACTGTTACTCTTACTCCTACATCTTACCAATAGATGCTGCTGCAGTCCTTACAGCGGCTAGTCACAAGTCCTTTTGCTACCGTGCTGTTCCTGTTCCTGTTTCGCTGAGGTGTATCCTGGTCACCTACTTCGACGTCCGCTGCGCACAGCGCCTGATGCTCGGCGGCCTTGGCCGCTGCGAGCCGTTTCCGCCGGCCCGCAACCGGGGGAGTGGGAACAGAAGGGGGTTGGTGTTGGTGATATTGGGTCTCCAAGGCTCGGGATGCCGTACCTTCTGTTTCTACAATCCGTACAGTAGCGACCCAGAACACCGGGACCCCGCGTTCTTGGAGATGGCCACATTAGAAGAAGCTAAAGTAGTGGTAGAATAAGTATTGTTTTGTATTGGAGTCCATGAATAATCACATCAGCAAGTCTTGTGCGACGCGCCTCGTGAGCTAGAACTTTGTCAGATCTACTCAGACCCTCTTGTAGTAGGACCTGAGGCACTCATTGAGGTGTGCAAGTAGCAATTTCTTCTGGCTTTGTCTGAATCCTCATGGTATTCTTGCAATGAGTGAAGGTGGAAGGTTTCTAGATGTAGTTTATCTTATCTGCAGATGGTCCGGCAGAGCTTGATGCTATGGGGTTTGGAGATTCAGGTTTTGCCAGTCTTGGGCTAGGCATAGTTCTGGTGCTAGAAGCCTGGAGCTCCAATTTATTTGAAGATCCCGGTCAAGGAGCGGCGCAGAAGGTATAAGCTGTCCCCAGGTAGGACAGCTAGATCTAGGCCTGCAGACTGAACACTCCACGCAATCATTCACCCCCGTTGCCCTTTCTTAAGGCTATGGCAGTTGTAGGAATTGCGTGAAATGCTCGTGGGGCGCAGGCTGCGCATGACATTCGTACAGTTCGCAGGGGCCTTGGCTGGTCTCAGAAGTGCATGCCGAGGGCTGTTGGCGGGTGGATAGAGCTTTCCGGCTAGACTAAAGCTCTTTTTGCCCAGATCATCTCCCGGCCCCTAGGTCATTGTTTTGTCCGCTGGCTGTATGATTGAGAGTGCACAACTTGCGCCCACGTGCTAGCATTGCTTCGGTTCCACTGGACTACAAAGGGAAGACCCTGACCGTCAAGAAACCCTGCCCCGTCCTGGGCTTTCAATTTTCATGCATCTCCATCCTAAGAAGAGCCAGCTTTGACCTCTTTCGGGTTTTGAACATCCTGAGTCAAGTCAGGCGTGCACCTGTCAGCCTTTGCTGAGAAGGCCTCCCGGCATATGTTGACATACCATGTTGTGCATTTGGGGGTATGGTTGTAGGTCCCTGACAGAGGAAGGCACAACTACTCTTCGCATACGGCAAAGCCAGTTTGTAACCCAAAAGCAGTGTGTCAGGCTTTGGCGACTTTGGACCGTTAGTTCTTGATGATCTGCTTCTTGTTGTTTAGGTCGGGTCGTGAACTGCAGGAGTTGAGCCAGAAAGGGTCAGGTCCCGCCCGTAGTACCTGGCAGGGAAGACCAGAGCGTGTTGAAAGCCAGCACTGTAGAGACTGCGATTAAGATTCCTGTGCAGATTCGAGGAGATTCGTGCGGTTTGTTGATCCTGTTTGGTCTTTTTGAGGGTGTCCACCCATTGGTTTACGTCGTTGCATCATTCCGCCATGCTTTCCAGCCAAAATATCCGTGCCCTAGTCTAGCATCCTTGGGCTTCCACATCTACTAGCAACAACAACGATCATGCACCTAGTCAAAATATGACAAAAGTGCATATCCAGGCTCCTCCCATATGCAGCCTGAAGCAGTCCCAAACCAAGACTCCATCTTCCTCTTGCTGCGCAGGTAGATCATGTCCAGGGTGGCTTCAATCAGTTCGGCGAGGCTGACCCCAACTGCTGGATGCAGAACAGGATTAAGGGTTTAGAATCGGTGGGGAGGTGCTATGGACAATGAATCTTTGGCCCAACTGTGTATGGCAAGTACTTTTGACCGCCTCCCTCAGGTTAAGAAAGGAATATTACATGCAGGTAGCTGTTATTATTGGCTTGTGAGGCACCCGCAATAATCAAGAGGCCCGCTTGCACACCATTAGAAAGACAGAGGCCAACCATCAGTAACTGTTGACATTGAAGCCAAACCTCTCCTTGCCAGGTGGCGCACATCAGTGCGTCCCACGGCTATGCGGTTGTTGAGTTCTATGACATCCGCGCTGCACAGGCAGAGAAGAAGCTCTTCCTCTCTCCGTTTGCCCTTGAAGCTTGGTAGTTGGTTGTTTTCAGGAGGGTCGGGGAAGGAATCTCTTGGCCTGGCCCTGGGTTGCACATGTTGTCCAGAACCTTTAGCGTGGTTATCCAGGCTTGTAGCAGTGTTGAAAACACTGACCAGTGCGGAACAAGCGTCGTCAAACTTCCTGCCTCCTCCTCCTCCTCCTGCTGATTTGTTTCTTCCTCCTCCTTATTATCATCGTCATCTCGGTCTGCTTGCATCTCCCTGGCCCATGACCTGCTCATTGTAGCCCTAACCTGGACCTGAACTCAACCTGAGAGACCTCAGGCCCTCACCCAAAACCCTGCTGGGTCCTGTAGATGGATTCCTGGTAGCTGGCTCCTTCCCAGAGTCGTAGGAACGGCAAGCTGCATTCTTTATTCTAGACTCTGGATGTTCATAGGGCTCATTTTGTTCATTTGCCCCTGTCATCCTTCGCGATGGCCGCATACGGTCTTAAGCCTGTTGTGAGGCTTTCTGGGTTGGGGCTCAGGCCCTCAGATCCCTGTTTCTGTAAGCTTTGCTCACTTTCTTGCTCACTGCGTCAACCAGATGTTTACTATCTACCCCTCGCGCTGCAGTATCTGGATCATGCTTGTGGTCTTGCATTTCGAATTTGCCAGTATGTCTGAAATCATGCTCACTTTTCAGCAGGTGTCAATCGCTGACACTCACACCGCGCTGTCTCACAGACAATCAATATCTCGCCTTACCTCTCAAAAGCCCTCAACCCTGAACCTGCAAAGTTTCCCTAGCCTGGAAGCCCACAAGACCTGATCTTGTCCGGACGCTCAGATGTTGCTCGCCGCCTCCCAGGGCACCGCGATTCCTTGGACGCCGGTGCGGGCGCCAAGTGGCAAAGAAAGATGGCGTCCAGCATAGGCAGCGATAGCAGGCAGCAATAGAAGCGATTACAGGGTTTCTGAGCGAGAAGTTGGCACTTGCGGCTCTAGGCTTTGTTGCAAGGTCTTGTGCTGCTGAGTGTTCAGGCTCAGGGTGAAATGCGCATCTGGTCATCGGCATAAGCCAGGGAGCTTGGCAGAAAAATAGTGAGGAGCAGTAAAGGAAGGGTTGCCTAGTATTATTTTTGAATCACCTGGTTTCCATTTATTTTTCATTGTTCGACTTGAATTTCGTTTATGCGTGGTAATTCTGCTACAAGCCCACGGGCCTGCTCCTCGAATCAGCAGCATTCAGATATAAACTATAGTCTAAACCCCTTAAAGGGGGTTATATAGGAGATTATATAGGGGACTATTATAGGGGTTACTAAGGGGATACTAGGAGTTTAGACTATGGTTCATATGATGTATTTTCCATATCGTCTTCATGTGCTGCCTGGATGAATCTCTTTGCCCTGCATCAATGTATGTATTTGCCTGAAGACCCCCCCGAAATTGGGGTCCCCAAGGAAGCCATCATTTCAAGAAACCTTCAGTAGCTCGAGATCTGAGATATAGATAGATGCCAATATGAAGCCTATATCATGCAGCTTCAAACCCTTCCTGGAATCCTTGTATGATCCCTGAAGCTGGCTGTTTGACCCTCACAGTCCTTACAAATCCCCTAAAAGTCTCTGTAGAACCGGCATGGAGCTCTTAAACCCTCTGTACAGTCGTTGCACATTAAGGATATGGCATCGCATATTAATCAGATGTTCTGTCATAAAAGGGGCCTGCCAATATAAAGTCTCTCAAATAGGGGACCTAGATCCCAAAATCTCCGTATAGGCTTTACACTCCCAGATAACCTTTACTTTCCAGTACATCCCAGAGTCATTACACAACCCGCACAAGGAGCAGGCGAATCCAGCCTCAGCGCTGCTTGCCCAGATGGGCGCTGGCTCATGGCCAGGGCTTGGGCCCCCGTGGGTTTAGGATTTAGGACATAGGGGCTAGGGTTTAGGGTTTAGAGTTTAGGGTTAAGGGTTTAGGGGTTAGGGTTTAGAGTTTAAGGTTTAGAGTTTAGGGCTAAGGGTTTAGGGTCTAGGGGTTATATATATATACTGGGGTAAGATAGCCGGATAATGGAAAAATGGAAGCTACTATTTAGGGTTTATCCATCCGGGAGTTACATGGGTTGTGATCCAAATTATGGGCCCCTTTTGGGTTATAGATTATAGTACGGCACTTGAAATGTAGGGTATCAAAATGGGATCCTGATTTTGGCAACTACTCACATCGAAAAAACGCTTTGGGGTGTGGGGTTTAGGGTTTTTCAGCGGCAGCTATACATACAAACATGTATACGCGAACGTATCCATATGTACACTAAGAACGGTAGAAGGCGTTCAATTCGTGTTGTTGTTGGGATGCTAGCCGTGCCAGTTTTTGCAGCTCAGGTGTTGAGGAATACCTGCTTGCAGTTGGAGAGTTGGATCATTCGGTTTGTTTATGGCTTCAGTCGAGTGACTGATGAGCTACATACCTATGTTTTGGATTGTTATTGATTCCGTTGCGCTTGCAACTGTCATCGCTACATCGTGGAAAACAAGTTTCTGTGTAAGCATATGGGGTTTCCTAAAACGAGGGGTACTTTGTTGGGAGTCCGCATAGTAAGGGCTATAGTATTTGTTGGATTGTATCGGGGTCCCCCTATTTAGGGACACTACCGTATCGACATGCCGAGCCTTCTTTTTTCAGCAGTCTTCAGGAGTACGCTGGCCACCCACCTCGCGCTCCCTAAGCTCTGAAACAACCGCAGCCCTAAATCCCACACCCTAACCCCTGGACCCCCTAAGCCCTAAAGCTTCTTAACCCTGACTCTTCAGCTCTAAGCCCTGAGCCCTTGACCAAAAAAGATCTGAACCCTAAATCCCCAAACCTGTTCCCTAAACCCTCCACCCTACACCTTAACTAACAACAACACCTTTAACGAGGTATCGGTAGAGCTCAGTCTCCCAAGACACCCAAGCCTTCTGCGCTGAGGCAGCTTACAAACACTGCTCCGCAAGGCCTGGCTGATGGCTGGCAGGTTTTTCTCAAGACAGGATTCCCCTAGACAATCGTTTAACGAGGTGCCAGTGATATGTGTACATACAGATATATCCATTTCGGTCAGAGATCTATGCTTTGGGTTTTAGGGTCTGTCAGAACAAAGGGCCCTTTCCTACCCTAGGGTTATACTGTAGTTGGATTGCCAAGGGATTTTGGGGATCCATGCTTGGGAGGCTGTAGGAACAGTCTAGGGAATCTCCCAGTTGTCTTCTTGGAGGTCATAAGGATTATTCTATTAAGAAAGAGATGCACCTGGTATTTCAAGACATAGGAAGGGTACCCTATCTATGGAGATCGCCCATCAGCTTGTGTAGAGCTTGAGTGATCAGTGCTCTTGACCAAATTTCATGTACTTGCAATTCGATTTTGGCAAACTCTCAGTTGGGAGTCTTTGCCTTGCAGTCATAGTGGAACTCCGCAAGTTTGAGACAGGGTGTGCGCCAGCTTTGTCCGTTCCAAAAGGCTGGATGAAGCATCTGAGTTGTCCCCTTCCGTTTCTTTCTCCTATTCATTCTTCCCTTTCTCAGCCTCTGTGACTAGCGCTGCGTGCTGCAGGACTGTAGGGGCTAACAGTTTGGGAGGGTCCCTAGTTCCTGCAGGTCTCCTATTTCAGAGTGTTCAGTGTTCCCTTTCCATCAAGGGGACGAGCCCTGAAGGATTACCTCTCACACCGACAACTGTGCCAACCCCTTCGGAGGCCAAGCCTGAGTTCTGGACTTCAAGGAATGGTTGGTATACCTTTCCTCTTAAAGTCCTTTTGAAAGTCCTGTTAAGGACTGGATCTGTCCTTGGCCTTCAAGGTACCGGGGATTTAGGCTCCAGGCTTGGAAGAGCCTCGGATTGGTCAGTCCGTGAAGAGGCGATGCGTGGAACTGGATTGTCCGAACCTGATAAGGTAGATCAGATTCCTTATTTGTAAACCTTTTCTCAGCATTCCTATGGTCATCCTTAGGGATGGGCTTGTTATCGTTATGTCTCCTTGGGTTTCAGGGTATGCGGGCTTGTAGGTGGTGCTAGTTTACTAAGCAATATCAAGATGGCGGTTCTTCATCTTCTCTACCCTCTTCTGCTAGACCTTGCGCTAGCTGCTGTATTGCTCTTTTTTGGCTAAATTGTACAGGTAGGCTGCAAGGACGCGAATAGCAGAGCCCCATTTGTTCGAAGCAGGATGAATTTCTAGCTAGACTGCTGGAGGTTATCTACACTTATACGAATTTCAGGCAAGGTCTTTGGGTGTTTCTCAGCATGGTGCCTTTCCTGGAGAGGCTCTGGGGCTATTTGTGATTGCGGCTTGCTGCTGCAACCTTGGAGAGTTGAACATCTCTCAGAGGATCGACGGATTAATATGGGGATCCACCCTGGCATTTCCATCAGAGCATCAGGTAGAAACAGGCCAGACAAATTTTTATTACGAAGCAATGAAGAAACCTGAGCCTGGAAGATAGCAGAACCCCAAATCTCCACAACACCGCCAGCAATGCAACCTAAACTCCTGAAGCCCCTAAATGAGTCCCTAGGACCTTGTACCATCTATCTACTTATTCTCTTTTCAGGAGGGCACTGTTGACACGATCGAATCACAGACGCAGGCCGCAGAGCTTGTATTTGCTGGTCCCTAAAAAACTATCGGTACCGTTTTGGACGGGTTTGTGGGGTTGTCTGCGGGTGAAGAGGAACTTTAGAGGCTTTTGGGCAAGATCATTTTTTATTGGTTTGTTTGTTTGTGCGAGGTCTCAAGCATGAGGATCCTATGTATTTAGCTCGATTCCACCTTTACAAGCTCTTGTAATCGGAAGCCAGGGGAAGACTTTGAGACTGAATAGGCTTGTGCCTGTAGGTTTTGATAGGTCTAGAAAGGGGGTCTATGGGTTCGTCCTGGCCTTGAGGTGGATGGGTAGCTTTTGGCTACAGAGATCCGAACTTAGGTATCCGTTGCGGATCAGGCACAGCGTTGAAAAGAACGATGCAAGCTAAATACTGTCATAGCATACCACGAAGCGGCCCCAGGCCTTCTCCCGAAAAGCTTGCAAGCACCCTCTTAGGTTTTCCCAGACCAAATCTTACCCCCAGTTTCCCTTTACCTGATAATGTAGACCCATGATTAATGAACCCCCTCTTTATTAGGATCCCTTTCATAATCCCTATTAAGGTTTAGGGGGTTTTTCTATCAGGGGTGTGGGTTAGGAGTTTACCCTAGAGCCTAAACCCTAAATAGAGGGCAGGGTAGTTGCTGAGCTCTGTATGGGCTCCTGCAGGCAGTGTAGTTGCTGTCGGTAGTCCTACCTGGTGGTAATAACCCCGTGCTGTTTATGCAGGCATTAAAAGTCCGAGGGGTTGTAAAAAAAAACCCTAAATAGTAGTTTCCATGTTCTTTTCCGTAATCTTTATAGAACCCTATATCACGCGTTTGGGGGTCTGGGTTACCTCACGTTCAAATTTGACCTGGCTCTCATTGTCCCCTTGTCCAGGCAGAGACTGAGAAAGGAAAGTCGGAGCGAGGAAACCGACCTATGCGAACCAAGGCCCACGCCGGGTGTACAGCAGGTATTACAGAAATCTAACTTATGTGGATGTACTGTGAGCTTGTAGAGCTGCATGGCGTGTAGCCCAGTCAGGACTCGCGATAGTAGGAACCTGCTGATGCGGGATCTGATATCCCCCAAAACGCTGCGCTTCGTGGATTGCTTCGCGTCTAGCCGTTCGTAGATTTGCCTTGGTTTCCATCCTCTGTGGGTCCTGCAGCCCCAGACTTCTGTCAGTCGAGTAGTGGTCTGGAGGGGATACAGAAAGGATCTCTTGTGGATCCTTGGCATCGCAGATTCCTGCCCAGAGTTTCCAGACAGCACCGGGCTTGCCGTGCACCCAATGTTGGGATTCCAGTGCCCACGCCTTTATGGGTGAATCCATGTCCCTTTTCTTCGCTGCCAAAGATTACAGTTTAGAGTTGCCCCAAATCTCACGTTGACGCTTCCCCCTGTTAGCTCCTGGTCTGGCTTCCCCTTTGCGTCCAGGTGAGCATGCAAGATTTCTCGAAGTATGACATCAATCCAGACAGGCTGCTGGACAATTTGAGAACCTCAGCCTTTCACAGAAGATTCGAGATTCTTGAGGCTGCTCCCTGAAATTGTGGCCATGCCCTTTGCAAGTTGGGGACCCATTCCATGTAGTAAGGCTGTGGGCAGAGTCTTTGGCTTCCTTCCCGTATTTAGGCTCAGGGCGCCTTAGCTCGAGATTCTTGCGGGTCAGGCTTTGAGGTCATCTTCACGTGTCTCCTGCTTTCCTTCTTTCAAGGCTAGGAGTCATGACATAAACCCCAAGCTTCACAAGCCTGCAGCGACAAATTAGCCACTCCTGCTGCTTACGTAGGTCCATCCTCATAGCTGAGAAACCTAGCATGCAGGCTTGGGCAAGTCCTGCAACGCCACGAAACCCTGTCCTTTGCGCCAGAACTGTGTCACGCTCGCGCTTTAGTGAAGGCTCCCGCCAGAATCTTGACTCGTAATCGCAAACTGCTGTGGAAACAGAATGCTGTGTTTAGTTCACAAAGTCGAAAGCTGAGAGATTCACACCAAAACTGTATGCTGTGGTGCTTCCCAGACTTCACCTAGTGGCTTCACATTTCACAGCACGCGGAAATCTGGCCTTTACAGTCCCACCATGTCACACCCATGACTCGTGCCTAGCATTTGTTCAGGGTCTGCGTTGCTTGAAGGGGGCAGGGCTCTATATACATATATACATATAAATAAATATATATATATATATACTACATTATACATTCTATAGTGTATATTACATATGTTACAGTATATATAGCACATCAGATATGTTGCTGTTTTGGCTGCCGCTAGTTCTCTCTGCCTGACACATAGGCCCAGGAGTAATGCCCCAGAGACAATCCCGTTCGAGTGCTGGTATGGGTGAACTGGCATGGTTGTGAACCAACATTTTGTGAACTGAGTTTTCAGACCTTGTTGCTTGAAGTTATGCAGGGCACACACATGGGGGTCTGACTCCCCAGTTGGGGATTAGATTTTGATTTCTTGAGCCAGGATTCAGCGGGGAGAGGACGCACGCACAACCGTGATGGTGAGAAACCTTGTGGGGAACAATGCACGCAAGGCCGGGTACCCGGTTTAGTGTCGGCCGTGTCTGTGTCTTCCACCATGTCAACCGTTTCCAAATGAGTTATAGTCACAATTCCTTAAAGAGGGCTATATAGGGGATTGATTCTATAGGGGACTACTATAGGGCTTATTAAGGGGAATACTAGGAGTTTAGACTATAGCTCAAATGGGTTTCATCGAAGTGCGATGAAGATTGCTTGCACTTGCGAACAGGAACATCTTGAGGTTTTATGTTGTTTCTGGCCCGGGATGCAACGCTGCAATCCAATTGTGGCAATCTTCAACTTGGTTGCTGACCTCCATGCAATCTGGAAACCCTGAAGCTCGAATCTTGAATTCACTCCAAGTCTCTTAGCTTACGCGAAATGTCTGATCATCTGCGGTTGTCCTTTATGAGGCCTTTTGCAAAAGCCCATGTCAATGCAGGGTCCCTCATCATGAGATCCGACCTTTAAGTTCTAAGAGTAGCTTGTGTCTATCTTTGATTAGGAGGCCGGAAAAATTTTGGGCAACGCCAGGAGTTCCTCATGTTCTTGGAGAAGTGTGGCCTGGCAGACAGCGCGGTTCCCAGCAGTCAGGGTCCAGAAACCTCAGGGAACCGAAGTAGTAAAGCTCGAGTTTCCATTTACTCTATATCACCGTATATACTCCCGATAGCCAGCTTGTCCAGGCCGTGTATTCGAAGGAGGATTTGTGCGGGAGTGCTCCACATCATCCTCTACACATGGCTTCTTAATCCTGGCATTGTTCTGCTCTAGCGTGTACCTGTTCTGCCATCGTGTGTGTTTTCGGTTGATTTGGATTGGTGTCGGGAGGGTTGAAGGTACGGGTGCATGTCGCCGCGATTCAAGGGTGTAGCAATTTTGGGTTTCATTCATTTCAGGGCATGCAATGAGGTTCGTCCCTGCTGGTGCCACCTCATGCCCTTGCATATTTTTGCGGACAGGAACGAGAGGTTCTTCTTGTCACTCAGCTTAAACGCGCTTTCTGACATGAGAGTGCTGGGGACACATGGCAACAGCGAGCCGACCGCTTTTTAAGACACATTCCAAGATGGTTGACAGGTCCAACTCTTAAAGGTGCAGGGAAACCATGTGTTCTTGTCGAAGGGGTGCCATTGTATCTGTCAGCCAGTGACAGGATTGTAGGACCCTATTCTGCTGCGTTTTCCCTGAGCCTGGCAGCCTCAGGGTTTACCTTCTTCTACATGCCTTGCAAGGACCGGGCTGATTGAGACTGAAGCACTTTGGACACTGCTTGTGAAAATCATGCATAGGGTTTTTGATGGCAGTGTTTCACTGAGTCTAGCATGTCGAGGGATTGTAGAGGGGGGTATGGGTACAGCAAACATGGCAGCTTGTGAGTGTGCAGGGTTGTACAGGCTTGCCGGTTTGTGCAGGAGCACCGGAATGTCCCAGCAGGTTTTGCGTTCATCAACTTTGTTGCGCCCTCCGTGCCTTGGCAGCAAATTCTAGAAACAAGGAGCTTGATTTGCAGAAGAGATGCTGTTCCTGTAAGCGGGGACCGAAGTAGCCAGTAGGCTGGAACCAGACTGGGATGTGGCTAGTCACTTTGCGTCATAGACAGGGCCTCTGCAAAAAGTTCAAGGCAACCCAGAACTGTTAACAGGTTTCCGGACTTAGCTGTCAAGATACCTGCGCTGAGGGTGCACAAGTAGTCGGCCTACTGACTGCTGGAACGAACTGTATTGGAGTGACAGGTGGCTCGAACAGTATGGCAACAGATGGCTCATGTTAAGAACATGCTCATCGCTAGAGCCAAGGTCATAGCTGCATAGCTTCATAGCTTGGGTTGTCCCAATCAGGCTCACAGCAGGACTGTTAGTAGAACCAGATGACATTCTGCACAACGTGAGCCCCAAACCCAAAAAACTGGAAGCTTTTTGGATCATGTACTCTTCATCGGAGCCCCGAATAAACCTCTTCACCTGAATCTAGGAAATCCTGCATTGACTGGCAAGGATGTGCATAAAATCCTCGTGATGGCTTCGCGCTCAGAACGAAGTGCCAGCTCGATGTGTCATAGGCGGCGTGTACATTCTTTCAGTGGCACATGATGGCCATGTGTATCTGCTGGGAAGCTTAGGGAACCATTCCTGTAGATCACCAGCATGCAAGTTCTCCGTTTCACAAGTCCGTGCTGCTGCAGGAGCGGTGTCTAATGCAGGAGATTTGGAAGGTGTGAAATTTTGGGCACATTGGGATGCCTGAGGATGTTTAAAAGCAGGCACAAAGTGACAGGCAAACATGCCAAGTGCCAGAACGCCCCTCCAAGTTGAGCACAGAATTCTGGTGTCGATTCTGATTGGTTCTTGATGCCAGGTCAAGAGTGGTTTCTGGCGAGACTGCCTGAGCGATGCACAAGCCAAGGCTGTGCCAGATGTGTTTTCCCTGAGGTTAATTGCCAAGGGAAGGTAGGAAAAAGCTTTCGTTTTGAGGCCTTGTCTGTGGCGTTTGCTCTTTGGATACTGGCCGTTTCTCCCATGATACTGCAGAATTCCGGAAGTTGCTGCCAGCCCATCGTTCCACTAGGGCTATAAGTTACAAGTGCGAGCTCAAGGCCGGTCTAGATACTTGCCAAAACATGCAATATGCCATCTTGGCCAACCCCTATCAGGGGATGAATGTGCGTGGGCTGGTAGCAGGTGTGTCAAGCCCCTCCTACTGTCGCACATGGGTGTGGGTGGCGATGCCATGTGAGGAGAATGTCAGAATTCGAGTATGTAATGTTCACAGCCCTGAGAAGAACCGCTGAAGCCTCTCAATAAGGCCCTTTGTGTTGATCCAATCTGAGGCTGAAGTCATGATGTAGCGATTATGTGGAGAGTTTGTAGGCAAAGGGCAAGTACCTTCCGCTTCAGCGCTGTCAGGCGCCTGCCATCAGCTACGCGCGCTTCCAGGGACACGAGGTCGCAGCAGGGTAGTCATTTCTTAGTCCAGGGCTCACTGGACCATTGTTGGGAAAAACTTGGTTTAAGACGTATGGCAGCTTTCGAAGAGCGGGCTGAGCCTTGTTTATTTTTTTTTTGTATCCTGTCAAGCTTGTGCAAGGCACATTGTTGAACCTGATCCCTTTTGAATTTGTCTGGCCCTTGCAGATTTCTTGTGGCTTTTAATTAGCTGCACAGTGTCGCAGGAGCTCGTCACACACTTCAGCAGCTCCGCCGCAGGGGCCTTGGATGGGAAGATGTACTCATTCCGAAGCTTTCAGAGGGACAGCTTGAGCTCCATTGAAGGCAAAGGCTGGTCTCATCCTCCCCTGTTGCTTAAGTGTAAGATCGCTAATTGCTTCAATCACAGTGGGCGTGCTCAGGTCCTCCACGAGCAAGACCCCGAGAAGAGACCCATTTTCCGGCCTGATGCCGCCGTCAAGGCGAACAAGGACAGAGACAGCCAGTAGCGAAAATGATGTCGAGACACCCCACACAATCCAGTTCTTGTTCAAAACTCCTTGGACTTCAGCAAAGCTCCCAAGCACTGAAGCCCCAACCCAAGATGCCACGGGCGCGAATACGAACACCCCGAGCGCAAACCTCCTCCAGCCCCAGCATAGGAGAAACAGAGGGCCGAGTCGGCCAAGAAGATGGATGAGAGCCGGGGGCCCAGTTATATGGGGGGTTCTATTGGGAGAATGGAAAAATGGAAACTACTATATATCAATAAGGAATATATTGGGATTCTATTGGGATAATGGAAAATAAAACTACTAAGCACGAGATTTCTTGGTTTTGGGTTCAGGGTCTCGGGTGCTTCTGGTGGCACGGCTCTGATGAAGCTAGACCTTTCCGCAGCTTTTGTTACATGACTATGAGGTTGCCCAGCAGGTTTGTATAGCAATTTCTTTTTAGGATCTCCTTCCAGAGTGGAACTGTAGCAAGTTTTGTTTTTGTTTCTTCCTGTGGGGTCCGAATTATCAGAAGGAAGGGTTTGCCATTTCATTCACATAATCATGGGACAACAGGCCCGCAGTTGTCAAACCAGATTCTGTCATGAGGAGTAATTGTGTCTCTCCTTGAAACGGACCCCACCTCTCTGTCCCAAGAGCCATGCGTTCAAGCTCGATGCTAGAGAAGGGAAAGGAGTTCTCTTGCACTCCTTCAAGACCCAGGCCACTGAAGAGGATTTCTCTCCCGGACTGTGCTTGCAATATGCAGCGTGTAAGACTTTACAAGCCTGCTATCCTGATTTCGATATAGTATAGCTGCTGGGCTTCTGTTTCCAGTCAAGATTGAATGCCTAAAGATAAAGGCCTTAGAAAGACTCGTTGCATGTCAGATTTTGTTGAGGCGCCCTGGCCGCGAACTCCTCGGCGCGCGCCGAACTGCAGGGGTTATGGGCTTTCAGAAGTTTAATGGTTTCAGGCCTGCTGGTCTGGGGTTCCTCATTGCAAGAGCTGGAGCTCTTGGATTTAACGTCTCAGAGTACAGGATTCTGGATTCGAGTGTGGGAGTGTGGATGTCATATGGGGATGATTTGGGTTTGCGAAAGTTGCTTGGATTGTTTGCTGATGGTGAGCTGTTTGGATTGCTGCTTGGGGCTTGGGTGGCAGCGCTTGTGGATTTCCTGGCAGTTCTTGCTCAAACGACCTGCTTCCAGATGGATGATAGCATCCACCGCCTGTTGGTGCCTTTCACGCCTCCTTGGCCCATGAAGTCCCCCAAGCTGAGCCTTAAAGACTTCAAACTCCCAACCCTCCTACCTTAACCCGAAACCATACCTCCAACCCAAGCTGCAGTCTTCCCAGCGGCAGCGGTGAACACCACCGTAGCTGCGGGGCAAAAGTAGTCATTCGATGGACCGCCCTTCGCCAAGGACACAGCCGACGTCTCAGAAGTCGTTCCGGTCCAATAATTCAGCACCGCGCAAAAACATGTAACGTGGTTTCACATGCGGAGACCCAACTTAGTTGTTTGAGAAGTTCACACATGTTCTCCACAAGGACCCGGTGAAGATCGGGAGGGCGCCCAAAAGTCGAAAGAACACAGGAGTATCCTGCGCATTTCTGACTTTGCTCCTGCCTGCAGATTTTCCGTTCAAAGAGAACGGGCACGGGTTCAACTGTGGCGAGTTAAGCCCTTCCACCACAAGCTTCAAAATTATTTTACACGGCCTTGCTTGCATAGCTTGGAGAAGCTTCTCCAGATAGCAGGGTAAGGTTACCCGTCAGCGCCAGGCCCAACGTCCTGAAGCATGCCTGTTTAGGTCGAACACATGAGTGAGATGATTCGATTTAGAGCTGTGAGTTCCATGTTTGTGGTTTGGGTCCTTGAGACTCTCAGCCCGAAGGCGCCAAGTATGTCCTCGTACTACACCCCTGAGTTTGCAAAGGCCTCCGCAGCTGCGAAAGCGGGGGACTTAGTTTCTGTTCCGCGTCCTGGGTCAAGCTCGCAAATGGTGTTCTGTCGCCTGCAGTTCAGCCTCCTACATCTGGCAATTGCATCCGAACTCTCTTGCAGAGACAGTCTTCTTGCTTTTTTGCTCGAATTCTGATGGCAAGGAGGACTGGTGCCCATCAACACCAGGGCAAGTTGCATGAGGCTTCCCCCGATTCTTCTCGATTTTCCCAGTTCAAGAGTTTGGACCGCATGCAAGACGCGTTTCAGCTGGATCTCCGTTGTGCAACTAGGATTGGGATAGTAAGGCCACTTTGTCCCACCCCAATGATCGGCGATGTTTTTGAAGCACGCTGGAGTTTGATACAGAGCAGGATGTATGGCCAGTACCTGTGAACCAATTCGACAATTCCAAGAGGAATCACCCCTTTTTGCGTACTGTAGTAGGGAATAAAGGAATCTCATCCCTATTTAATATGTTCCCTTTCTCCCTACGAGCCATTCTTCCTACTAGTAGTATTTCTATAAGTCTCATTATACCAGCTACTGTTACTATGATCCTGTGAAAGTAAGTTTAGTAGCCATAATCAGGCAAGACCATGCAATGAGGCGCCTCAATGTTCCCGTGGAGAGCTTCATTCCAAGATCGTCAGGTTAATAATAAAGGTGATGGTAGTGAAATCATAATAGTAATTATAGTAGTAGTAATGGTAATTGTAAGAATAGCAATAAGCATAGTAGTAATGATACCTTTTGCCCACAAAGCTGGCACCCCTCAGATGCATGCCAGGTAGGGCGCAACATTGCCTCCACCTTGCCTGTCTCAGCTCGAGCGCTTCGTCTGCACTTCTGAGGGGAGGATGCCTTGAGCTAAGACCCCAAACCCTACACCTTATGTAACACCATTATAGTAGGTTCCATTTTCTTTTCCACTAGCCCTATACAACCGCAACATAACCTTTATATAATAGTAGTCTGTACTATGGACCCTAAGGTCTTTCGGGGAGATTGCTATGACAGATTCTGGAGCGCATGCTTGAAGGCTGTAGCTCCACGACAGGCTGTGCAGGTTTTGGGCCCAAGGTGCTTCTACGAGGGTAGAACGGTTTAGGGGTTCGAAATGTGGAGAGCCTACTGAAGCCCCTGCCCAAAGTGGAGGGGCATCTTCACCCTCTATTCAAGGTGGGCCCTGCATGGTACGCCGCTGATTCGCGTGAGAAAGCGACATCTGCAACCCTTAGTCGCTTCAGTCGAAGCTCAAGACCCGACAGCTTCAAACCATCGCATCCCTTGATCCAACCCCTCACCTTGTCCGGAAGCTCCACGCTGCATTTCGCACCATTGCAAGGAGAGATCGAATTCTGGCCCTGGCCTTAGCATACGACTCCTTTGGTTTGGGAGCTCTGAGCCCCATAGCTTAAAGCTGACAGGGCGGCCTTTTTCCAAGCGGTCAGTGGAAGAAGCGATTCTGAAATCCAGACTGCACGACGTGTTGGCGCAACCTTGCGGAATCAAGCGTTGCTCTGGCCTGTTTGCCAATAGCCAAGTACTGAAAGTGTGTTCTGTTGCACCTGTCTCACGAATGCGCTTGCTACCTCTATTCTGAAGTAGCAGGGAACATGTACCAGAGTTCAGCCTGTTCTGCTACGGCAGAGGACTCTGCAGACTCATTGCAGTCAAGCCGTGATGCTGCTAGCATCACGATGAAGAGGCGACCTAGCCGCTGAAGTAGTATGCTTCATGCATGTCATCCAGGGAGGGCGGATGGCAGAGAGACAGAATGCAGAGCCTGTCTGAAGCTGGAGAGCGACCTACATGTCAAAGCTCCGCCTTACCCAGAGGGAAGCTGGCGTGCCCATATGTCGACCGGCTTGCCTACACACCATTGGCCGGGTGTGGGGCAGAAAGCAACCGATCACCATTTAGAGCCAACGCACCTTCGGCACGGGGTGTATGACAGCAGGGGCGATGAGCTAAGGCCCTTGCTGGTGGTGACCTGGCCCGGGGTGCCTCGCTAGTAATCGAGACTGGGTCGGTGCTTTCTATCTTGGAGGGGAGGCCGACGTTCAGGCCTGAAACCTCACGTGTCGTAGAGCAGTGGCAGCATACTCTATTCAATAGGCGCCAGAGCATAAACGTAAACCAGCCGTTTCAGCAGTCGTAATTGCATGCCGGAGCAGCGTCAAACCTGGGAGGTCCTCAAATTCGTGATAAACAATCTTGCAAGCACAGTGGGGTGAGGGTTTGGGACCTCCTGTAGGGCGTGCTTGATGCAGGACCAGATAGGGTATCCATGATCGGCTTCAGGCGAAGGGTTTCGCATTGGGGTGGTTGAGCAGCCTTGTATTTCTGAGCAATTAACAACATGTTGCAAAGCCCTGTGAGATTCTAAGTCACAGCAACATCAAAAAATCCTTATCCTCCGGCCTTTGGCTGCAGCTCAGAACCTTGCTGGGTGGGTTGTTCTGAGGTTCCATCCTTACCCCGCTGGGAGACGCTCACCAACAGCTCTCAAATCCTGAGAAGCCCGTTCAACCTGAACCCTAAACCCTAAATACTAATTTCTATTCTCTTTTCCATTATCTTAATGTATCCCCTATATATCCCCTATATCACCTCTACATAACCCCCCAATAATCCTGAGACCCCCTAAAGCCCAAGCAGCTGCGGAGGTCGCAACAACACACATTCCCAGGCCTCCAGGCGCTCCAACTCTTCGGAGGTTTCGAGGCCTCATGGGGCGCTGCTTGTTCGTGGTAAGACTGGTTTTCTTGTTACGGGATGAGGGGATCGTTCCTGAGTCCAGGCTTTGTTTTGGAATACTGGAGCTTTCATTCAGGAAGTTTTTAGATCTGCTAGAGGTATCTTTGATTGGATTTAGTTTTCCTTTTTTTGGTTTCTTTGACAGTTTATCCGGGTTGTATCTCGTTCGAGCCGGGGCATCATACATCCAAAGTTCCGCCCTAAATCTCCAACGGCTGGAAGCTCTGAAACGAGCTATGGATTGGAAGGATGGCGGTGCTGTTTGTTGTTGAGGAGGCTATGAGATGTTCAGTAGTTCGGAACCTCCTTCCCCCGCTTCCTTCCTTCCTTCCTTTCTGCTTCCCTCCTCCAGGTCGGAGGTTCCGCCGCTTCCGGAAGTTGCACTGCACACAGGGCGGGGGGCTTGTATTCATGACATGTACGCATTGTGTACCCCTTGGCATATTTGCAAGTTGTGCGTATGCGTTTGGGGCCCCCCTTTTCTGAGCATGCACATTTCGCAAGCACAAGCCGTCAGCAAGGCGCATGGAACTGGGTGCCAGCCCTGAAGCCAATGATTTGCCCTTGCCTGAGCTAATTAAGCTACATAATTCTTTTTAAGGCTTGGATGGAAAGGTTTGGAGTTGCTTTTCGTTGAGGTAAATGCTTTATTGAACAGGCGACAGCTGCTAGCGCCACAGACAGCTGCCAATTCAGCCCCCTGCAGAAAGTGGTGAATGTCCCCTCAAGGGGGACAGGGCACGTATCAGCTAGCATCATGATACCACAGTGCTTGAATGATTTTGCAAGAGCCGAAGCCGGAACCTGTTTCCGCACAGCTGGGATTTGTAGCTATCCCTAAAGCCCATCCATTGCGAGGCTCGGCCTAGCAAAGGGTGGGGAGGTGCTCATGAAGCGATTAGCTGACGCTGGGCGCCTCAGTTTTCACAGTAGGACGCATCCGGGGAATCATCGCAATAGAAGCTCATAGTAACAGCAGTGAGAGAACGAGAAGAACAAGAGTAGAAGTCAGTTCGACAACGCCGCTGCGATGCCAAAAGCAGCAACAGCAGAGTCATGACTGCTGACAGCAACCGCCAACTCTAACACTGATAACCCAATGCAGAGCAGAGTTCATAGCAGTTTGCAAGGGCCATACTTTAGGTGGACCTCCCACCTTGTAATAGTGATTATTAGGGATAATACGGATTATGTTAGGGTCCTATTATTCTACTATTACAGGGTGGGTGTCCTCCTAAGCCATACTTTTGGTACTACATGTTGCTTTGCCAGCACCTCCTGGTGGGCTTGCCTGTAGGAGAAATCCCATAGTCGAATATCTGGTCCATTCTGATGAGAGTTCCATACAGATCCCATGCGGCCTCAAGAGGTGGGAGTTCGGTACGGATCGCGCAGGGCCTTTCGGCGTTTCAGAATAGGCCAAAATCGCCATTTAAACAGCTTTAGCCGTTGCTCATTTAGCCAGTGCTAGCATCACAAGAAAGATACCTCAGATACCTCCGCGGCGAAACTTCATTGCCAAATCATCTTACACCCAAGGTAAAGACCCGGCAAAGAAGATTTCCCTTTGGGTTCAGGGTTTGCGTATACCTAGGCTGACCCTCAGGTTTCAACAGTCCATGACGCTTCCCGGCTCATCCTTGCAAGAAGTTTGCATGGAATGTTTATTTGACTCGAATCAGACACTTCTGCAGTAGAGTCTGCAAGAATGCTTTGGAAGCCACGGTAGATTCGATACGGTTGTCTCGTAGTGCATACTTGCAGGGATTAGGATTCCGCGTAAAGTGCATTGATCCAGTGGCTCACTAGGTGAATTCCGTGAACGGCGAGCTCCGTCGTAAGCTGGAGATGCAGCGTCGGCCTAAGCGCTTTCCAAGAGACAGACAGAGTTTCGCATGGCCTCGTAGTCTGCAAATGGCTCTTTTTCTGGGGGAGAGTATTCTTAGGGCTGCTCTCTGGCAAGCCTGCTTGTTTGGCAAGAGCCTGTTTGGGCCGTGGTTTTGTGGAAACGACCAGGTCTGAAGCAAAGCTGCGTGTTCTCAACCCGTACGAGTCGACGAGCTACATCTGCCTTAGGGGTTCGTATCTGAGCGCCAAGAGCTCACTCCCAAAGCCCGAAATCCCAAATGCGGAGCCCGAAGTCCGATTCCAAGACCTTCAAGTGCGCCTCAGGTCGCGCATGAGTGGGGCTTCCACAGTCAAAACGCATTACTTTAACTTGAACACTTACGCTGACGATGTGAGAATCTGGATCATTCAGGGGCCTCCGGAGCCTGCAGGCATGGTTCAGGTCATCGACTCCAAGATCCTAAGCTCCAACTTCCTGACTCCATTTCGTAAGCTATCCAAAGCCGTAGGTGCCAAAGTCTGAGCCCTCAGCAAAAAGGAGCAGCCAGATCTCTGAATAAAGGCCCAAGCACCAAAAAAGTCAGAAACACTCCGGACAAAAAGGTCCCACGAGATTTCCCTTCTGGAAGCCTCCAGTCGCAACCAGCAACAGCTGCTGAAGGACGCAGGGTTGCAAAACCCACGATGTTAATTTGGGTTGGAGTCATGAGCCACAGGGTTGTATCCAAGCCGGAGAAGAAACTTAGAGGGCGTGTCAAGATTTCAATAGCTTACACGAGCTCTTAATAAGAAAAGCTGGTTCCTTGCTGCCAAAGTATTTTGGGACTGGAACCTCAGGCTGTGGCATCTCTGTGTGATGCATGCGCAGAGCGTTTCGTGGCATGTTCTTGTCATAATCATCTCTTTCGTATCTGGCTTGTTCCTAAACTTCGGGGTACCTGTTTGGGGGTCCCTATTATAAGGACTATAGTATGTTGAGGTGCATATTGGGGTCCCTTTATTTTGGGAAACTACCATCTAGAGCTGCATTGCTTGCGCAGAACTTCGAGCAGCGAGTCGGGGACCCAGGCACACAGGGAGAGGATTTGGCCTCGGCACGCATGAGGTGTTGTTCAGAAACGTGGGTGTTTTGTGTTGGACGGAGTCTTCTCATTATCAGAATCTCATGTTTTTAATCAAGCAATGTTGACCGCCAGTATACTTGCACAATATCCACCCTCATGAACCATGGCGCCAACCCTTGACCTGTAAAGCTCTGGCACCCTACAGTACCAGCCCTAAATCCAAACCCCAATACAAGCTTCATGCCGGTATGTCACCCCAAATAAATCCTGCATGATCCCATCTAGCGTCAGATATCATCCCTCCATGCGCCACAACGTCCTACATAACCCTGCAGAAGCCACAAAAGGTACCCCTAATTTTGGGAAACCCTAAACCCTAAACTGCCCTAAACCCCAAATAGTAGTTTCCATTTTCTTTGCCATTTTCCCAACATATCCCCAATATATACCCCCAAATCCCTATATAACCCTTGTATAACCTCTGTATAACCCAATTTTGCGAGCCAGCAAGGCCAAGCAGGCGCGCGAGAGCGATGCCTTGGCTGCAGAAGCCAAGGCTAAGGCAGCGGCGCTCGAGCGAGAGGCCGCCAAAGGGGGGGCTTCTCCTTTTCCCCACGCCCGAGACCTAACTGGGGGTTGGTAGGAATAAGGGAGTAAAGTTGTAGGGGTTATATAGGTGTTCGAACTCACTTCGGCTGCCCACTTTTTGCTTGCACTGCGTGTGCGAAGGTCCCATTGTGCAAGGCACTTGTGCAAAGCACTCGCACTCTGTGGGATGCTAGGGCGTGGCGGGTGGGTTAGCTTGAGCAAGCAGCCACGTTTGATCTCACACCTAGCTGACAGGTGTTCGAACTCACTTCGGCTGCCCACTTTTTGCTTGCACTGCGTGTGCGAAGGTCCCATTGTGCAAGGCACTTGTGCAAAGCACTCGCACTCTTCCACCCACAACTCCATCATTTGCACCAAGCGAGCTATCCCACAGAGTACTGAGCATACCAAGCCACCGAAGGTGTGCGGATCAAAACCAGTTGTTCAGCTTTGGAAAGAACATCCTGAAAACTTCGAACCAAGGTAAAAAGCTTCTCCTGCACGTGAAAGGGCAAGCGGTGTACAAACTGGAGGGAGGAAACTTCTTGAACATAGATTTCCATAGTGCGGTGATTTAACCACCGACCACGTCTCCTGACAAGTTCAGCGTCCTCGGAAACCATTAGTAACCACGTTGCACCTCCAGCTCGAAGCGAACCTAAATCGATTTTGCGGCTCCTATCGAAGGGAAGTTCTGAAGTCTCCAAACGCTGCATCAGCATGTTGAACCTGCTCCTGAGAGTTGAAGATGACTGAGGCCAAAGCTTCTGAGAAAAGCCCAGGTTGCCAAAAGCCAGAGAAATTACTTTGAGAAGATCAGGCTGATCGATCTTCGCTGCCTGATGGCGCGCGGCTTTATATCTAGTCTTCGGCTCGCCAACCGACAACAAAGCGTAGTCACAGGTGTCGCTGACGTGAGCAGGAAGAAGAAGGTCGGCTCTCTTCGCTGCAAGGGCCTCTCCTATACGAAGGACCCCGCCCCAGGTCAAAGCCAGTATGCCAGCGACACGTGGCCATCCCCATATCAGAGCGGTAGCAATTGCGGCCAAGAGCAACTGCCAAGGCATCGCCACATGGTTGGTATGTGGCTCCTCACGCATCCAAGCAAAGGCAAGGTCCCAGGCAGGTTGAAGACTCCTACGGAGCAGAGGCTCCTGAGCAGCAATGGCATTGATAACCTCGCTGTAATGAGAATAGGGCCATCCAGCTTCGAACAAACGCCTACCATACTGCACCAGGTACTTGTTGAGCAGGTGAGCGCCAGAAAGGCTATCGACCAGTAAACGATCAAACCCCACATCCAGCCCCGACAGCCAAAGAGCAAAGTCAGCAAGCAGCTTCTCACGAGCAACAATGTCCTTGTCATCGGACCCGGCAAGACCTTCAGATCTATAAATGCTCTTTGCTTGGGAGAGGCGTCGGGAGCAGAGGGGCTCACGGGGGTCATCGAGATCATGCACACAAACGGAGAAATAATCGTCGATTACTAACCCCTGGGCCTCCCTACAACCTTTAAAAGGCATATTGGAGCAGATCCTAGAGGTCTCGCCAAGCAGCCCTCCTTCTTCGAGAAGCCGCCCATGGGCACAGGTGGCAATTTCCACTCCGAGATGATCTCCCTGCGCAATGGCCTTGAAACAGACCAGGTAATGGTCCTTGTCAAAAAGGAGGGGGCCACGAGTGGGCTCCAGAGGCATATCCTTCAGACAGTCGCCCTTTGCTCACGGGACATGCAGGCACGGCTTTTGGCGTCGGCAAGCATGGAGGCAAAGGCGGACGTAGGCTCAACAAAGGCCCGGGGCAAGGCAGGGCCCGAAGCATTCGAAGTAGCCTTGGAGCGCGAGACGGCAATCTGGTGATAGAAGTCTTTGCGGTCGGTGGCTGAGCGCAGCAAGGTCTGACGAGAAGGGGAGACCTCAAGCATTCCAAGCATAGGCCCAACAGGAATGAAAAGGCTCGGCCCACACGTGCTTCTGCCCAGTTCCGCCCACGGCGGTCAATCACCTGCCTATCCTTATCAGGACCCTTATAGCAGTTAAAAGCCCGGGCTAACATATAAGAGTCAGAGGCAGGCAGCGCGGCAGGGACCAGATGCAGCAGTCCAAGGCTATCCCAAAGCCGAGCCAGGGCAGCAGTCTCAGAAGGACTCTCGCGGGTCCACACGGGCAGGAAGTCGCCAGGCGGATCCACACCATGCAAGAGGGTGCTGGGTTCATTGTGAGCCATGTACAGGTCATCCGAGAGGAAAGGATTAGGGTCCCAAAGTCCACGGCCACTCAGGCGAAGGCGGGACACATCCAAAGACCGATACGGCTCAAGCACAGGCGCAACGTCATTGCGGGTGGCAACCGGCGCGCCGGACAGGTCGGCGTAGGCATCACCAGCCAGACCAGGCATTGAGGAAAGAAACGCTGAAAGCTCAGAAAGGCGTGCAATCAATTGGGGATTGCGGCGGCCGGCGTCAGGCAACACAAAAGTTCCGACGGAGGCACCGAAAGCCTTCAAATGTCTACTCACATGCGCAACCAGGCGTTGCTGTGCAGCAGTGGGCGACTGAGAAAGAGAGTCCAAGGGCGGCGGAACAAAGTTGGCATGAAGGAAATTAAGCCCCATGCAAACAACGTGAAGAAGGCGCCTGTGCATGATGCGCCTCCTCGCCCTCGAGCCAATCTCAAGTGAAAAGCGCTCAAAGATGCCTGGGTGAAGGATAGGCAGAGGGAACAACTTAGAAGAGGAACCCTTTGAAGGCTGAGCAGGCCGAGATGGCCTGGGCAGGTGCAAGGTGGACCTAAGAAAGGCAGCGAAGGGAGTGCGAGTACGAAGCACCCCCCGCAGCAAGCCACCGGCCCAGCTGGCAAAGGAAACTTCAGTAGAAAAGTCCAGAGAGGTACCCAGCCCCGGCTTTGCAGAAAGTCCAGGGGGGGGCCGGGTACAACGCTGTGTGGCCTTGGGCCCCAAAATCGGGGGGGAGCAAACCCCCCTTTCAAGGCTTGAAACTGGGGTTTGCTGGACCCAGATTTGTTTACAGTACGAAGGGGCAACTGCCGGTTGCCTGGCTTGAAACACAGGAGAAAGAGGCACGCTCAAGGGGTCGGGGGGCGATGTCACATGCAGAGCGGCAGCCGGCTCAGGCAGGCATGGCACAGACCTAGAATTTCTAGGAGCAAGAAAACTTACTTCGGCACCGGCTTCCTGGGGTAACGAGGTGGCCTCTTGGGTTTTGGGGGTGGCTCTATTTGCTGGTCCCCCGACTGATGATAAGATGGAGCTTTGGAGCCCGAACCCAGACTTTCCAGTATATCTCCTTCAAGTACTGCAGCGCACATGTGGTCCAGGCCACAGGAGAGAGTGGCGAGAACGCCCGGGATCTCGGGTTCGAGCTGTGCGGCCTGGCGTGGAAGAGCTGAGCCGAAGTCGGCTACATGGGCCAAGCGCCACATGACATAGGCTGCTTCCCGATGCCCCCCAAACCCCCCGAACCGTTCTAAGTAATGGCACATCGACACCTGTGCCGACAAGTCGCCTAACGAGCTGGGACATGGAGCTGAAGGGTTTAGCCGTTTGAAAGCTGCCTGCATGACCTGGAGAAAGAAGTCCCCTGAACGCCCGGCCAAGGCGGTCTGCAACTTCTCCCTCTTTGCTGGCCCCTATCCCTATGACCCCTGAAGAAGAGGAAAGATCTGCCAATCCCCCATCCTGCTGGGACACCAGGTGGCCCACAAGGGTTGAAAGGGCCTGGCTCTGCTGGAGTAAGGCTATAGCATCCTGAGGCACAAGCGAAGCTGCTGGCGAGGGCGGCTGCCCAAAACACAGATCGACCTCTGGAGCGCCTCCTGCTAAACCTTGGCCTGACGTGGTTGCTGGCAACTCTACGGGCTTTGTGCGAGGCGGAGGGGAGGTCAGGGCAGTCACCTTCGGAACAGGCAGGCCAGAACTCTTCGGCGCAGCAAAAGGCTGTTGATGCGCTGGCTTTGGAGGGGACGTCGCCTTCTGAGGGGCATGTGGCAGGCCACCCGCCTCTAACTTGTCCTGGCGTTCTACGACACTCTTGACCTGATCGATCAGACCTGGAAGCATGGTGGCCAGTGCCGACACTTGCTCCGACAACTGATTCACTGTCACTCGCTTGGCCTTGGGGACAGCTTTCTTGGGAGGAGGCGGGGCTTCTTCCTCGACAGCGGAATAGAAAGCCAACCTCTCGGCCGTCTCTTCCCCGATCCAAGACCTCGCCTGCTGAATCAGGGAAGCATGCTGCGGCGCTAAGTGGGGAGCATCGGGAACAAAGCAGTGCACAACCCCGGTCTCGGTGACAGGATCGAAGACCCTCATATAGGCCAACGCAGAGAGCTCCAAGTCCAAGAGCATCGCAGATATGTCCAGCCCCGCAGGAATCTCTTCTCCTGCTTCGTCTTCTTCTACGGCCGGAACAGAGGCAAGGCGGGCAGGGCCCAAGGCCGCATTTGGCAGAGGAGCTTCTGACTCAGTCACGACCTCGGCGTGCAGGTCTGCAGGCACGGCACACAGAAATCCCCCCTCTCGAGAGAGAAGGGGCAAGAGGAGGACCTGACGAGCTTCTCCGGCGCTGCAGACGGAAGTCCATGAGAGAACACAGGGCTGCCCAAAGCCAGCGCCACGCAACTGCAAGTCGGCGAGCTGCAGCATTACTGACGCAAGTGGGGCAAGGGAATGCCAGCAGCGTAGCAATAAACTCGAGCCTCGGCCAATGAAGGGAATGAATGGCAGACAGCGTCAGATTCCTCAAGAGGACCCACGGCCCTGCGGAAGGCAGTGTAGGTATTGAAACGGGCAGGCTCAGGCAGGCACACAGTAGGGCGCAGGCTCACAGATACGGAGGGCAAGGGCGTGCCCCACCTACCTTCCAGAACCTCCTTAGCCCAAAGGCCGGCAGTCCAGGCACGGGTCGCCCTCTCAGAGGCAGAGAGAGAGGAAGAGGACAATCGAGAGCAGATGTCAAGGCAATACTGCGGGCACGGCGCAAAGGAGGATGCTGTCTCCGCACGGGTGGGGGCAGCACGGGTGGCCCTAGGGGAAACCGTAGGAGGTTGTTCGGGACTAAGAACCCTAGACCTAGAACCCCTAGCAGTCTGACGGCCAGCAGACCCCTCAGCAGGCGGGTCAACAAAATCCCAACCTTGGGAAGAAGTGGCGGACCTGTCAGCGGCACCTCAACCTTTCCAAGGCAGCCTGGACCTCTGCAATAGCGGCCGACAGGTCGGATTCACCGCTCATGCAAGTAGCCTCTCAGCCTAAGGGAGGGGGGCCTAGAAACCCCTAGACCCCTAGAGGGTTCAGGTGTGGGATGGCCGGTTTGTGTGGGCAGGACGGAAGGCAAGAAGAGAGAGGCCCTGAAGAAGTACAGGACTGCAAGGGCCCCAAAGCCGAATCCAGCACACCAAATGGCCGAGGAGAAGCCGAAGGAACCACCACAATGGGCAGGACACCCAAGCCCGAACCAGAAGTTGTTAGACCCCCAGTGTAACAAGCTAAGGACCTGAGGCAGCGACTCTACCCAAGACATTTAGCTTGAGCAAG
Source organism: Symbiodinium pilosum (assembly GCA_905231905.1). Classification (NCBI taxonomy): domain Eukaryota; class Dinophyceae; order Suessiales; family Symbiodiniaceae; genus Symbiodinium; species Symbiodinium pilosum. Next base: position 20,390 of record CAJNIZ010033013.1, on the reverse strand, counting down.
CAGCCACGTTTGATCTCACACCTAGCTGACAGGGATTGTATCCCCTTATTCCTTACTGATCACCAGACAGAAAATCTCAAGCCTTGAGGCTCCTGCAGAGTTGAAAGGTTCAGGCTTGATGTCTGGCAAGGCTTTGGCAGCTTCTTCGGGAAGCAAAACTGGAAGACCCCGGGTTGAGGTTTCTCTTCGGGGGCCTTCCTTGTCGGAATTGCTCTATGCTTTCTGCGGGCTTCGAGATGCTGATGCGCTTGGGCTTTTAATGTTTAAGCTTTAAACCAAGCCCTACACCCTGGCCTGGAGGTCCCAGTTGATGTGACAGAGTTATGATACCCTGTTGTAAAAGTACAAGATAAAGTTGATGTTCATTTTTGTCAAATGGATATCCTGGTAAACCTTGACTGAGATTTGGAGGCTTTGGCTTGAGGATCGTGTTTAGGCATAGGCATGGCCCTGAGGTTTTGTCTCCAAAAGTCCACATGCCGAGCTTTCACAGTGAATCATACTTAGCTGACATGCGCAGTTCTTCGTTGATTATCGCCAGTCACCCAGACAATCTGTGGAAAGAGCATCCGGTGTACTGGGCACCTGTGCAACGATCCAACAATCAGCTGACACAAGAAATCCTCACAGCAATACAGAGCTGTAAAGACCGAGAGAAATGTCCTCATGCAATGATGGCGGGGGTGATTTGTTAATACGGACCAGAAGTGTGTGCTTCCTCAGGAGCAGCTGCAAAAGGAGCTTGATGAGTGGGGGTACCCAGTCAGTGATCAGGACGCAGTAGTGGTAATCCTTTCTCAGTCCTTTGTGTTAAACTACTTGAAATTGCTGATGAGCCGATGGCATGTTGGCTGCCGATAGATTCTCTGTATCCAGCCAAGTTCGTGGAAGAGTTGGTAGTTCCAGCTTCAGTAGTAAAATTGCAAGGAATGGCAACAGTACTGATGGGTAAGAACAACATTTATATTAAAGAAAAGGTTGCTACTTACTTCCGAAGGTGACTTGACCTTCGCAGCTTCAAGGCTCAATCTTTTCTTTTTGCAGGCTGTTCGAACCAGCGAGCATAACTGAACAACAAGGTTGGTATTTCAGTCTAGGATCATCTAGGATCCAAGGTCGCGGAGTGTTCTCTGTCCATTTAAAGGAACAAGCGGAGCTCAAATCTACAAACAAGCCATTTTACTTGGTCGTTGTAGCATGTTTTCAGCAAACCCATGTAGGTGTACAGGCCATATGGGGATCATACAAATTAGGAAGGCTCCATAGCCTCCACCCCTGTGACAACTCCAGGTGCCGGGAGCAAGCGCAGCAAGAGCGCGAAGAGCTCCTACAGCACCGGCCTGTGCTTACCGCAGCCGTGGTTCCAATGCCCTTGCTCGGTATCAGTTGTAAACGCGATAGATAAAGGTGGAGTGCCGTGAATAATGTTATTGACCATATGGAGGACGGGCCAGAAGTAACAGGTGCAGTTGTCATTAGACGGACCTGTTTTTTCCAAGCTTGTCACCGCTAGAATCCGCCAGAAGCAGACGCACTCAGATTTGACGATTCAAGAAAGTGACTGTCAGAATGAGACCAATCTTAAACATGCGGTCAAGAGTTGAAAGCTACTGTACCTCTTGTCCTGCTGGTTTAAAGCTCTGACTATGCCCAGCTAGAACGTGCCTGTGCCAACATTATTTTCCTTATCTGGGGGGTTTCCATGTCATGGCGTCTTTAGATTTGGCACATGCCGTGCCCCTACGAGGCGCCTCCACCAGTGTGAAAGCGAGCGCGCGCAGCGCGAGGGGGAACGGGATGAGGCCTGCCGGCTGCAGATCTTCCCTGATATCCTTTCGGGGTTAGGTGAAGACATCAAGTAACTCCGATATATCTCTGGGGTAGCCTAGGCTTTTCTCAGAATCTCTGAATTTGAGAATTGCCTCTTGAAGACCTGGGTGCCGAGTTTGGCTTTCGGGCGGGTCGAAATTCAGGAGTTTCGTTTGGCTCCGGAATTCAAATTCAAGTATCCTTTTGAGAATCATGGTCATGCAGCGACTGGTGACTAGTGTTTCTCCTCGTTGTCAATAACCGCGTTTGAAGTTGAACAAGTATCTTTTGCAGCTTGTTGCACAACTCCTACTGTCCCTCACCAACCTCTGGCCCAGCCAGGACACGTCTGCGCCAAAGACACTCGTGCCAGAGAACCTGAAAGGTAGCAAAAGTCCACTCCTCTCAGATCTGAAACTTCTGAACTCCGGCGCCTTGCGGAATGCAACGCCATGATATCCACTAACTCTATATCCTGTACCGGCTATAGTCCCCCTTAAGTAGATAGAATATGGGGTATATGGGGATCTCATTATAATATAACCAAAGCCATATTCAATCTACTTAAGGGGGACTACAAGCTCCAAATCAGTTTTCAACAAGCAATGCCTCTAAGCATCTGCGCTTGTGAAGCCTGTACAGCCACGAAGCGCTGACGTTCACGCAACGAGGCACGAGCTCAGCTTGCTAACCTGCAGCTGAACCAGGCCCAGGCGCGCAGGGATTCCGCTCCTGCAGATGTGAGTTGACAGATGGTTCTTAGGATTGGTTTGGTACAGGGCTTAGGGTGTAGGGCAGTAGGATTTTCCCAGTATTTCCAGCTTCTGGATTGCTCTTGTTTTTTTCGCTACCCGTTCATTGCTGGTGTCTGTAGGTACACGTCTACAAGACTGAACATTTTTCCGATCTCCAAAAGCCTGAACGCAAAAATGTACGACTTCACAAGATTTGACAAGCAAATGGCCACATGTCGGTCTCAGACTTCTTTCAAATCCAGACCTCCCGGCGGCTACATAGCATCAGTGATGTGGAGTCGTGTTTCTCAGCTCATTCTTCGTGACTTTCAACCCGTGGTTCTAGCACGGGCCAATGATTCAAGGGCGTTAGTGGAATCATACTTCCAGTGCTGTTGTCTTGGGCTGGTTTGGAGTTTGTAGTAGAAGTTGCACTCGCAAGGCCTGTAGGTTTGAGATGGGGCATGGTACTGATTCAGGCAAGTCTGTGCGGTCTTCACTGAGACTATTAACTTCCAGCATTTTAGGTGCAACGGTTTGGGCTAGTTCTGTCTGCGGGTGGTTTAGTGTGTGCAAGGATCTGTAGATTGCCTGGAGACCATTCAGTTCATTGTGACAGCTCTCCCCCAAAAAAACTTGCAAAATAAGGCGGCTTCTCGATCTACTGAGGATTGCAATCAAAAGTTGGAAGCTCAATGCCATGTGAGAGGTTCTGCTGGAGTGACAAACCTGACCCTCGAAACTTGCTCCCAAGCACTGACCCAGTCCAACATACAGAATCACCCCAGCCCCCCATTTAAGGAGCGTATTCTGTACTTCAAGAAGTTTGGGCTTACTGGGCGGCACCCGAACCTTTCAAGAGTTCAGGCTGCGCTTGCGGGCCAAAAGGGTCCCTTCAATGAGATGCCGAAGGTGCCGCCGACCCTCTTCAAGGCAAGGGGAGTAGGGTCATGTGATGGATGCAGCACATCAGCAGGCAGAACACAAAGGACCCTTAGGTCCACGCGCATTCCTCCAAAATTTCCACGTTGTTCCGCAAGTACGAGTCTCAGATGCGACCATAGACACCCACATGTAATTATGTATAGCCATATGTACATGTATGTATACATATGTGCACATACAAATAGGTACACATATGCCTACATACGTTGTTCAGAATCCCTAAACCCTAACTAGTAGTTTCCATTTTACTTTCCCTTATCCTTTTCATATACAGTAGTTTCCATTTTAGCTTCCATTATCCCAATATAACCCCCATATATTCCTGCACAGGGAGTTCCCTTCCTGCTGGCTCCACAGTGTGACCTGGCCCAGGCGCCGTCCAGCGGCGAGCCCGAGGGCCCTGGCCTCAGTTGAGCTGTTAAGGGGTTATTTAGGGTTTAGGGTTTAGGGTTTAAGGTTTAGGGTTTAGGGTTTAGGGTTTAAGGTTTAGGGTTTAGGGTTTAAGGTTTAGGGTTTAGGGTTTAGGGTGGTTTCCTGAAATTAGGGGTGCTTTTTGTTGTTTATAGGGGTTGTAAAGGTGTTACAGAGGGGTTATATAGGGATAATGGAAAATCAAATGGAAAAGAACTGGAAAATGAAATGGAAACTAGGGCTTTACAGGGATTATATGAGCTCTACACCCCTTGAAGGGGTTATATGGGGGATTGTATAGGGGACTAGTATATGGCTTATCGAGGGGGATACTAGGAGTTTATAGACTATAGCTCAGTTCTTCGCGGATTCGGTTCTGGGCTTTGAAAAGGACCTGAAAAGGCTTGGGGATTGGGATTTGGGCATTGGGGCGTTCTAGATCAGTGTTTAGGGATTAGGGTGCCATGCTTAGGATCTACTTCAAGGTTAGTGAGATTGAGGGTTTCCGTAGTAATGGAACTTATTTTCGCTCCTATTCTCGGCTCCGCTGGGTCCAAGTCTAGTCACATGCGTACACCAAACAAGCCGTTCAGTCGTTGCTACCCTGAAATGACTCGCAACCTCTAGAAACCGCCATACCCATCTAGAATCTTGGGCGTTGCAAGGGATTTTGGGGAGACCAGGGGACTGTCATGGGGTGTATAAATACTATATACATTGTTGGAGACAGGGGATTGGGTACGGCAGTGCTTTTCAAGGATCAGATAGAGTGAAAAGGGACCCTGTGGATTTTGTAGGATCTTTATGGAGTTCACTGGCATTTTACATGGGTCCTACGGGTTTGTATCGATCTTATGGTGAGCGTGCGAAGGCGGTCTTCAGGTACAAGCGTAGATGGGGGTTCGTTGGAGAGCACCAAGGACGTTGGCCTGTAACAAGGGCTTGCGCATTGGGATCATTCTTTGCATGAAATGGTAGTTTCCCAAAATAGGGGGACCCAAATTTAGACCCCAAAATATTATCATCCTTATTATAGGGACCCTAAAAAGGTACCCCTAATTTTGAGAAACTGCCACATATCGTAGTCCAAAATGATGAGGCGCTCAGAAAGGTCTAGCCTATGCATGCATGTTTGGGCCTGCCGCAGGTGATAATGGGGTTTGGATAATGGAAAAGAGAATCGAATCTACTATAGTATATTGGGGATATACATATATATATACATATAGGGATAATGGAAGTGAACATGTTTGGGAGTTTCGGCTATATTAGATAGAGAGGCGAGCGAGTATGCAGCGAATAGCAGGCACTGGTTTTCTCAGGATCACATTGGAAGTGCCCTTTATGCGGCTAAACCCGAGAAACAAGCTTTGAGCTCTCGCATCCCATGCCGAAGATACATGTGATGTTGGGCACTTGGCTGTAGTGATAGTAGCAATGGAACAACCACCATAGAAGTCACAACCATGTTCTGAGTGAGAAGGTAGTGCTCGGACAGTTCTGTGAAAATCAGACCACCGTTTTTCATGATAACTTTCAGTGCAAAGTTCCAAGCTAAGGTGCGAAGGTGCTGGCTATGGAGATGGAGTTGCTCCTAGGCTTTGACTTCAAGATGTGGAAGTTGAGGTTGGGAACACGAAGCGTAACGCCATTGTTGGACTCAGATTTTCAGTGGGAAATTTGAAAGCCGATGTAGGCAGGTGGAGTTTGGACTCTGCGAGCTGGGAACGCATTAAAGTAACAACTGCTTATACTCCTGCGTCCTTCATGGTGCAGGCTTTATGTGGTAGTTTCCCTAAATAAGGGGACCCCAATATATAGTCCTTATTATAGGGACCCCCAAAAGGGTACCCCTAATTTTGGGAAACTACCATGTTCAGGAGTGTGCAGGACGGGCTGGCATCAAGCCTTTGCTTCAGGGATGGTGGGTACAGTCTCCAGGAGTTCAGGCCGAGTTGCGGAAGAGGTCTCGAGAGACGGTTCAGGATGGAAACTATAGGGATTATAGCGGTTGTATTAGAGTTATATTGGGGTTATATTGGGGATAATGGAAAAAGAAAATGGATCTGAAACTTACTTGGGATTCAAAGATGCAATGAGGCCGGGCATTAAGTAACGTTTGCGTGGGTCTCTGGACACAGTCCTCACCCTCGGACATCTGGCAAACCTCCCATGAAATACGCCAAGGGTCCTCGGGTTCTTGTCTTGCCATAAACGACCATGGCTAATCCTTATTCAGATCCCAGAAGTTGTCAGACAGAAGTGAGGAACCTGGTGCGCTCGCGCTTTGCCCGGGAGACCATGTTGCCACTCGGATCTTGGAGTTGGCCACTGAAGTAGCATATCGTGAAATTGCGCAGCCATGTTCGTGGATATCATTTAGGGGCTGGCGTGAGAAGTGTGATCAGCATTCTGTCTGACGCCGCTTTTGCACATGGCATGCGACCTTGAATACGGCATTTGTGGTAGCTTTTGAAGTCCAGAGGCACCGTAACTCGAGCCTCATATGGTAACATTTTACAACTAGGATCCTGGACGCTGAAGGTAGACCCCAGTTCTGACTCTGAGGCCTCTGTTGTGAACCCTAAGCTGCCACTTCCCCAGGCGACAGGCAGCTGAGAAGACAACAGCAGATGCCCAGCAAGAGCAGCCCCGAACTCAGCACACGCTTTGCCCCTGAAGAGCATGAAGGGTTTCAATGCCTGATTCTTCGAAAATAGGAAGACATGCATCCCTGTTTTACACAGAATTCCACGCAGGCAGGGCCATGTGGCAAAGAAAATCCATCCTACATGATCCAGCGTTGGGGGTCTTAAAGGACACAAGGGCGTTCCTCACTGATGAGGACATTCCTGTCCTGGGGCCCGTTGCATCCCTACAACCAGAAAAGTATGTAAGTCTCAACAAGGCTTTGCAGCCCTAAATCTGGCTTGCTGCTAAGCAATTAAGATATTACAGAATGTGGACATATAGTATGTACTGGGAGTTCCTTCTTTTGTTGACTTAATTTCCTTAACAGCAACCCAGGAATGTCACCATCTCCTCGACCTTTCCCATGATCCCCCCGCACTTATCTCACGGTGGTTCCCATGCTGCTTTGTAAGAAGGATCCGGAATTTTGAGAAAGCCCAAGCTGAGTGAGACAGATATTGGAAACCTGCAGCTTTTTTTCCCACCCTTTTGCTCTGGGTCCTCATCTATCCTCTTTTCCTCATAGGTTGCTATAGCTGCCATGTTTGTCAAACCTAGCTTGTTTATGTTCATTTACGTATAGCATGCCGTGGCTGCGACCTTTCTCTAGCCCAGCTCTCATCACTGGTGTCTATTTTTTTTCTGTGAGGCGGGAGCTTCGGACCGTCCTGGACCGGCAGGCGCTCTGAAGCCTAGTTTTGACAACTGCCAGTTGTTGTTTCTGATAGGTTTCTTGCTGCTACTACTTGGTTTGGGTTTCTTGTCACTGCCAACAGTATGACAAGGGCTTTTGGCTCTGAGTGCTTCTGTCATGTTCGTGTGTTCTGGGAGAAGCTCTGTCACTTCAGCACAATGATGTTGGCGGCCTTCGGGTCTGGGGATCAGGGTCTAGAGCTGCGGATTTCGGGTTGGATGAGCTTTACTTTGGTGATGCTTCAATCAATCAGCGCCAGCCCTGTAGCATCCTCAAGTTAGCGCAGTACCTTAGCAACAGTATTCAGGACGAACGCACCGTGCCCTTTGAAGCTATCAAGCTCCTTCAGCACAGGCAGCCGAAATCCAATCTCTCCGACGGCAGCTTGCGCAGCGTTCGGAGCAGGTGCACTTCCCGCAATTCAGGGGCATATTGTTCCTGAGATGTAGAGAACAAACCTTCCCCAGTCATTGTAGACTTTATTGAGGTAGCTGCTTTTGAAAGAGCCCTTCAGGAAAGTCAGAGAATAAGGTCCAGGAAGGCTTCATGGGGAAGCATGTCCCAAAGAAACTGCTTTCAGACTCTAAGGCCTAGCTACAGGAACTCTCTCTTGTGGTTTTGGGGACGGATGCTGAATGGCTTGGTTGCGGTTTCGATGAGCTGCGTGTCTAAGTCGGAGGCACAGCGGGTTCAGTGTTGAAGGGCTGAGGATTGGAATGTTTTGGTGTCCAAGCAGTACAGCGTGCAAACTCAGTTGCCTTTCCGTTTGCCAGATGTGAGCGGGAATCGGGGAAAAGCAGGGGAGGTCAGTAGTCACACATACTATTATCCCGGAAGCCACTCAACAACAAAATCCTTTACAACCTCCTGCAATCCCAACACTTTCAAACACCCCATGTACAACCCGAGTATCATCTCTAGTCCCTGAGCAACATCCCTAAACTTTAAAGGTAGCGCTAAACGTTAAATCCTAAACCCTAAACAAACAAATGCTTAGGTGGACTTCGGCCAGGAATGCTGTCAGGACCTGCAACTCCGCCTGAGGCCTCCATGGGCCAGCCCTTTTGGGTTTGGGATTTGGGGTTTAGGGTTTAGGGTTTAGGGGGTTGATCGTAGAAGTCAAGTGGTTTTAAGAGGTGGAGCACGCCGGGTGCATGAGGCTCTTGTCTTCTAGGCCAGGCTCAGGCTTTTGATTCGCGAGAGGGATAGCAGTGTTTCTTGTCCTCTGGTCAACGAGCGGATGCTATTCTTGTTGTCTTAGTTTAGTGGTCACCCAAAGCCTGTGTCTTGTAATGCTGGATCGGGAGCCCCATGTTCCTTCTGTACCCTTTATACCTCCCTTGGTACCCCAAGGGTGCCCGTGTGTTGAGAGACCACCCTATGATCAATGATGACAGTTGATGCCCTGACCGCGTTAGCTGGCCTCCCACATGCCATACACCGCCTTGTCTTCCATCCAACGACAAGGCATGCGTCCGACCAGTCTTTTAAGAATGTTTTGGGGCTGCTGGCAAACTTCTGGTCCCAATCTGCGGACCACGCCTCTCAGGATGAACCTTGAACCCGAAACCCCCAGAATGCACCGCACCCCCCCTGGCCAGGCAGCAGCAGAGCAAGGCGGAGGAGCGGCTTTTGCGCGAAAGGGGCCACTGGGCCTCCTCTGAGTTGTTCAGAAGTAATGGATTTCGAAGGTTTTAGTGTGTTGGGGTCTGAGGCTTTAGAAGATGTACGGAGTAGAGATCAGGAGGGTGATGTTGGAGTATCAGCTGTCCGCGGGCACTCGGATTTTTCCCTCTCCGTGCAGAACACCCGTGCCCCCGCGCAATGATTTGAACTTGAGTCTCCAAGTGTGTGCCTTGGTCAAGCATCATGACAATGCCCCGAGGCTTTGCAATTTACCATTGTTCATTCAGTCCTACTGACCCTTAACCCGTATCCCTCTCTCATCAGCAATCTACGCGTCTAGTGCAGGGATAGACAGCCCAACGCCCTAAAGCCTACCGAACTAATTGTGGGCTGAGACTAAGGCAAGTTTGCTGCTGTGAGCCGCCTCGAGGCACGCGGGACATGTCGAAGTATTGAGAAGCTCATGGCTACCCTAGGATTTAGATGTATTCGCCCAAGAATGGAGAATCACATGGAAAAGGATAATACATAACATGGAAGCTGGGGTTTATATGGCCCCCAGGTAGATTTACGTAGCCTAGTCGCTCACTAAAAGTTATTACATGAAAGTGTGCAGGCATGCCGCAGGCCCCCCTTGCAAGCAAGACCCCGCAGTTCCCCTTGCAAGCCTTGGATGTAAGGTTTCTTGTAAAGGGAGAGGGCATGGGGGAGTTGCCTGATGCCAGGGTGTCCTGCCGAAGCAGATGCTGCTGAAAGCTCTGGCGTGACAGTCAGCTGCGCTATCTGCTTCTTAGCTGAGCTGGGTTCATCAAGTACTTACCAAACCTAACCTTTAGACCCTAAACCTTAAACCCAAAACCCTTAGACCCTAAAGCCTAAACCGCGCCTGAATGGTTTCCCAGCGGTTGCCGCAGCAAGCTCTCCCAGAGAGGCTGGGCTTCTTGCACAAGCTACGTGGCTTCGGCACTCCTGTGCCATGATGGCTACTGTATGAGTCGTAAAAAATTTCGCAGTGATGATACAGCATAGCCCCGAATCCTTTTCTAATTCGGTATGCCCTTACATTACATGAAGTTGCTGCAAGAACGACATTCAGAACTCTTCATCGCAGACCGGTTCGAATCAAAGTAGTCACTTTATGAGTCTTGGGTGCACAGGACGAGCCTGTTTTGTTCCTACGGGACAAGGGGAGGCCCTGGCAAGTTTTAGGAGTCATAGTGCCTGTGGTTAGCAAATGTGGTGCTGGACTGATTCAGGCATTGTTTGCTTAGGTCACTTGCAAAAAGGGTTCTCCCGGTCCCTACGCGAGCTTGTGGGACCAGTGGCCCCATATGTCGGCCAAAGGCCGTGTGGGAGCGTCTGAAAGCGACCAGAGTCATGTTTTGGTCTCTATATACAATTTCCCGCGGATTAAAGGCAGTCCATGATCATCCTGACTGGAATCCTAGACCAATGACACTCCTGAGCGCTCGTTGTCAGGTCCTTCAATCCCAATCCCCATGGCTTTTTGAAGCTCCCGTAAGTGGCGGACCACTTTCCCAGGCGGCCAGTAGTGCCGCATTTGTTTCTGCACCTGCTAGCGCTGTATACAAGCAGATGATAGCATAAAGTCGTTTACAACAGTATTCAATATTGTCTCGACGTAGGCAACAGTATCTAGTAGTATATGGGAAGAATCGATTCTGGCTACTGGGTTCGGGTGCCTTCGCAGTTGCATTTCCAATAGTTTGGGTGTTGCCATCTTAGGTCTTTGCCAGACGCATAGGTGTAAACCAGCAATCCGATATCCTTTGCCGGCTGCCTTTGCCTTTTTAGCGCAAAGTATGAAGACTGGTGACAAGTCCTGGTGCCAGCATGAACCCATTGATTGCTCTTGCAGCATTAGGAGCCATATTCGTGTTGAGTTCAGGATCATGCAGTATAAGGTTGCAAATTCACCTGTACGGAATGGCACCCTATACCAAATGAGGTGCTGGACTCCCCAAGAAAAATCCAGTTGCCCGCCTCCGTACTCTAAGTCCGAGTCCGTGAATCTTCGGAATGTAGACCCTCATGGTGCTTTGCCCGCGAGTCTTAAAAACTCCGGCACCGAGCCGGCGCCAAAGACTGGCGCAGCTCTGGGGGCCTGAAAAGGTGCGACCAAGGTGTACTGATTCAGCGAGTCAGGGCTTCTTGCTGTGTCAGTCGGGTCTTTGTAGGCCAAGCTTTAGATCTGCCACGCTGGCTGTAGACTTTTGAGCATGGAGTAGCAGCTTTTCGTTTTGCAGGCCTTTGCTCACATCATTGCGGGCGCTCATTCCTGTTTCGGCTTTGTCGAGTTTCTTGGGGCTTTCATTCCCTTCCATGTAAGCATGAAGATGTCACTCAGATTACACTTGTTGGGACCGATGTTGCTATAGCCACTGTGACTCTTGCTGGCATCGTGGTTCTGAGCCAACAATCAGCATACCATCTTGTACAGGTATTCTGGCTAAGCCTGTTTTCGTGCTTACTCCAGCCGTATTATTTCGGGGTCTACATTGGGGTACAACTGCTCTGGGAAACCACCATACATGTTTCTGTGTGTGGTGTCCTCCTTGGCCCCACCTTCGGATAGCAAAGTGCCCAGACCGGCGGGACTGGTCCTCTGCAAGAAGCATGCGAAGGGCTTCCATACAAACCATGGTCTAAACTCCTGAAAGGTTGGTTACATACGGTATGGGGGACTATTTAAGGGGTTCTCAGGGGGGATACTAGGAGTTTAGAACATGGCTCATGCCACAGTCTTGAAATCCGGAAAGTTATGCGCAGTTGACGTGTTCAGGGCTGGCAGAGTTCGGGGTCCAGTAGGGAATCTAGGTTGATCATGAGCAGGCTGGGCGTCCCAAAAACCCAAGTTGTAGGTTTCATGTTTCTCGCGATGTGGAACTGGTCCATGACATCACAAGGCGGCTGATTGCCCAGGTCCAGGCCTCGTAGTTTTCAAAGTTTTTGTCCATGGCGGTCTCCAGAGGGGACTGCCACTGGCCAGGCGTGAGAAAAATCTGGGAACACGGCTCGCAGAGCTTTGTGGATACTATCGCAAGATGAGTCAACATGATAGCGTGACACGATTAGCGAACTTGAATGAAGCTGAATTCTTTCTGCATCCAGGAGCAAATGAATCTCAACTCCATGACGCCCTGAACCTGTTTGACTGAAATGTGACTCTAGTGCAAGCCCAAATTTTTGCACAGCCGAAGAAATAAAGCAGTCTATCCACGGTCTGAGGGCAATTCAAGAGACCGTGTGCGAACCAACCGGAAAGGCTCACAGCCCGAAACCTGAACAAACAATGCGCCGAATCTTCTGAACCTCATGGAAGCTAAGTCGGCAGCCATTGTCAAGAGCCGCATTTTGACGGTAGGTCTGGGAATGGGAATTGCCCTGGCTGTTGCCTTCATCGCCATAGCTATTCACCTGTGCAACATTGTGCTACGAGCATTATGCACCATTATGCACCCACTTGTAAGAAAGCAGATCTTGTTCCTACGCAGCCCGCAGAGAGCTGTAGCCCCCAACCCATCAAAACATTAAACCCTAAACATCAAACCCTCAGCCCTAAATCCTGAGCCCTAAGCCCTGAACCCTGACCCTAAACCCTAAACCCCAGACCTCCTGCTTTCCCGAAACAGGCGCAGGCCCAGGTGTTGGCCGCGCTTATGCGAGGCTCAGTAGCCTTGGGTTATATGCGGGTTTCCCAAAATTCTGGGATTATACAAACTATATAGGGTTTAGGGTGTAGGGTTCAGGGTTTATGAGGAGGGGATTATGGGGGATATATGGGGTTGTATAGGGTTTAGAAGGACTATGGTATTTTTGGGGTCTATATTTGGGTTCCCCTATTTTGGGTAACTTCCATATAGGGCTTATGCCGGCTGTAGGGGTCATAGAGGGGTTATAGAGGATTTGTAGGGGTTTCGTTCCTTCGGAGGATGAAGAGAGTGTTTTAAGGGCGTTGGCCTTTATGTGATGGGGCTTACTTAGGGTTCAATCCTTCAGGGGCTTCCAGGTTTTGCGGTGTAGGATTTAGGTTTGTGGGAACAAGCGATTATGGAGGGAATTCATCAAAGCAGAGCAATGGGCTTTATTAACATCACGCGATGCCTTTTGAGCTCCTTTTAGGCACCTGGGCGAAGTGCAATATTGAGAAATGCCCAGCTGTGGTTCAATTGCCATTTCGTCGCATCTCTCGTGTTGCTTTCACTACAGATGATAATTATTATGAGACAGTTTCCTGTGCTTTCCGACCGCTGCTGCTTAACGATGTTGAGTGGTGGGACGCCGTGATGCTGACGATGGAGCCCAAGATGAAGCAGAAGAGGATGGTCATAATCACTACTATTGGTAGTCTCACCGCCCTGTAACCTGGGAAGAGGGTCGATAACTAGGAAGCGAAAGAACCATCCTTGAGGGTGTTTCCGGAGCTCTGAGTCCTACAAGCTTGACCAGCAGCTCGAGATCCTCGGGCCCAAGCCTTTGCTTTGTCTGTCTGTCCTCCAAAACCCTGACCCAACACCCACAGCCCTCATTCGTAGCGCTGCAAGCTGGGGTCTTTGCAGGTCTTCCCCCTGGCCTTGATGGCTTTACAGCTCCTGCTGCCTTTGGAGGCCTGGAGCATCAGTTAATTGAGCTTAGGCAGCAGGAAGGGAAGGGAGCGTCTTACTGAATCATGGCCTTCTCAAGGGCCAGGAGGAGAGAATATCCACCTCAGGTCATCTTGAGTCTGAACTAAAGGCGTTCGAGGGACCATTTCATGTTCTGGAGGTGGTTGCCCGAATCGTGTTCGTCTGCATTGTAACCGGGCAGCTCGTCACAACCACGTGGCCATTCCGCCTGACCTTGCCACATCCCGGCCAGGCAACGATGCCGCTGCCGCTCTCGCCGGCATGCAGTACCGTGGCTTCCGATAGCTTTACAGCACCAACTGTTGCCTAAAGTAAGGTACCATCATGCAGTCAGGTCGCTCTTTGGTACGAAGAAGACATCCCCTGCTTCTTGTGATGGTTCTTCCTGCGGTTGTGAAGGCCTTTGGCTTTGACCCATCTCATGTGAATTGCGGGCTGCCGTGTTGCCTTGCCGTCAGATCAAGACTTGGTCTTTTCATCCTGCTTCATAGCCTGACTCAGGAAGTATGCGCACACGTAAATGCAAACGCCAGAGGTGTGGAACTCAACGCTTGAATCCCTGGACCGTGTCTCAACCTTGACATTTTTGTGTGTCAAGCCCTGAGTTCCACAGCCGCACGCCCCAAACCATGCTCTCCCAGCTTTCCTTCCCCATCAGCCTTGTGAATTCCCGACCAAGAGATCCAGGATCCATCTATTCTATGCTCAGGCTTGGTAGGCTTGAGGGATCACGCCATGAAATGTTCACAGCAGCTCAAGCGGTGCGAGGTTCAACGAACTGGCTTCCCTTCTGGGTCGCGTGAAGGAGGCCGAGGCCGCTCACCAGAGGGATCTTGTCACGTAGATGTGAATGACGGGTCCCCTCAAAGCCCTTCATTGGGTTGTGTAACTGGGGGTTAGTTTTTGGAAGCGGCAAGGGGCGCCAAGCCTCAGTCCGTGCAAAGAGCTGGAAATTACCCATTCAGCGTGCATGTTCTGGAGTCTAGGTTGAAAATGTGTGGATTCCAAACACTGGTGTGGCTTTTGTGCGTCTTCATGATAAGGTTAGTTTAGCATAACTTGGGGTCTCCAGTGGGGCCCCTTGAAACCTCTGCGGTTGGAAGCATGTTGAGGCTTGCCGACCTAGAGCTTTTCTGGAGGCGCACCTTAACAGCTACTCCAATCACGAAAAAAGACTCAGCTGCCATGCACATACGGGGAGCAACAACAATATCCCAACCCTGGCTTCAGCTGTCCTCAGCTTACATGCTTGTGCTTTGCATTGCAAGCAGTGAAAAACTCAAGCAGTAGTTGCAACATGAACAAACATGCTTGTGCGGTGCTGGTGCCGAGGGTTCTGGTGTTGTTGCTGAGTTGCTGATGCAATTGCTTGTGCTATTGCTGGTGCCAGTACCGCTGCCTGGTTCTGGTGCTGGTGCTGCTCCTGCTGCTGTTGATGGCAATATCCAATCGGTGAATGGTCTTCTTGACCGGCAGCAGTTGTGGGTAGTGTTTGCAAGAGTCATCTTGATGTTGCGACTTGACATCTTGTCATAGTCACATCTGCGCGTCCGGTAGTCTGCCCGAGGAATCTGCAGCATGAGGGTCATGTGAGGACTGTTGCACACGGCGAATGCAATATCTTCCACCTCGCATCTACCCTTTGGATATTAAGCAAACCTGAGCAACGGCCATAGTCATGATTATCGTGGTATGGATGCGAATAGGAAGATTGCCTCGAATGTCGATAGTGAAAGCTTGTCATCGCAGTGGGCAGAAGACGGTCAGACCTTAATGCTGATGGATAGCAACTTCTTCCTTTTTCTTGCAAGCGTCCCCTTCACCTCGTGTTGATTACGGCTTGAGTAATGCTACTAAACTTGAAGAGTAGGGGCTGACTAACGGAACCGGAACAACTGGCTGACAGCAGTCCCGAATAGCCTCCATCTCTTTGTCTCAGGTCACGTGGGGATTTCCATAAGCAGAGGGCCCCAATACAGACCCCAATATACCATGATTGGAAATCCCCTTGAACTTCATTATTTACTGTATATCTGTATGATAACAATTTAGCTTTCAAGATAACTCCTCTACAAACTTGATGTAACCTATACGTCCCCATAGAACCGTGTATAGCGCCCTCAAGTGGACGCCCAAATGCAGGGTGCACAGAAACTGCTCGGCTCTCCTCCAGCCTACGTGAAGCCTGGGCCCCTGATGGGGAGAGAGGAAGCCAGGGTCCGATCCGCCTAGGGAATGTGAAGTAGGATTTTGGGCTAAGGGTTTAGGGTTTAGGGGTTCAGGGTTTAAGAGTTCAGGGTTTAGGGTTTAGGCTTAGGGTTTGAGTTGCCGCAATGGAGAATTAATTGGAAAGACAGTGGAACATGAAATGCTGACTGGGGTTCTACAGGGGTTGTATAGGGACGTTTATCGGGAGTGTAGATCAAGTCGCCATACTACGGGTCTAAAGTAAATAATAGTGGTCTGTGTGTAATGGTGACTTATCCTAAGTTCCTCAACAGCAACCCAGGAGAGGAAGGGGGAGGGATTGAAAATCAGGCATGAACGTTTAGGGATCAAGGGTTTTGGGGCTTGAGGAGGCTTTGGATTTTGGCATTCATTTTCGAGCAATTGGGCAATATGTTTTCTTACCCTTTCCAGGTGCAAAAAGTGCACAAGGAGCTTCTCTTCACTTGGTAATATGTTGTTGGAGTTGAGGATCGGCGAGGTCTGCAGCTGAGCTTGCTTGGTTCATGACTAGGATTTGCGTGAAATCCTTCAGCAGGAGAGCTGGTCTCAAAGAACCTCATGGGATGGCTGGGGGCAGCGTTGGCTCGCCCCAACCTTCGTGGAGAGCACAGACATCAAGACCTTACTGGGTTGCTGTTGAGGAACTTAAATTAAGTTACTATATTGGGGAAACGCTGTTATTTACTATATATACCCATTATGGTAACTTAATTTAAGTTCCTTAACAGCAACCCAGCTTACCACAGAACCATTGTGCAATCCTCATCAGGTTGGTAATCAAAGCCCCTTGAGACGTGAATGACCTGTACATCCCCACAGAGAAATCCCCATGATTGTTTACTTTTCCCAAGCCTGGACCTTAAGCCCTGCGCTAAACCCTAAACCAACCCGAAGCCGACAGCCCGACAAGCAACTTGCCAGGCCTTCCTTTGCGGGTTTGGACTCGGAAGCTCTGCTTCTCCTCTCCGGGGCAGGGACACCTACATTGAGGGGAAGTATGGCATGTAGGCTGTAGGGTTTGGTATTTGTTTCGTTTGGGATTTAGATTTAGGGTTAAGGTGGCGTGGAGGACAATATGGCGCTCTGCAGATGCTCCCCTGATAAACTGCCTACTATGCCTGACACGATGAACTTGGGCTTTATTGCGGGATGTGCTAGCTGGCTGAAGGGTAGTGGAGTAGCTCTCTGAAGGATTAATGTGCGCATTGGGAGAGCTATATCTTATTCGTATTGCCTGGAATTATCAAGGTCGCCGCTCGAGCCCCCGAGTCTTTGCTTGCTCTGTCTTCTTGGTTTTTGCTTATTACTTTACTCTCCTGGACCGGATGATTATCAGGATGATGCGCTACCGAAAGCCGAGTTTGCCTAGACCATCATGGTATGGGTGATCTTGTGATTCCGGGAACATCATTGTTGCTGCTACGATGCCAGCCGACACAGGCAACCAAGCTGGACAACAACTGTTTCGCGCCTCAACAGTGCTGGCCTCAATGCTTGAAACTGCGCTAAGTTTCCTAGCATGGCTTACACAGCATGATTCCTGAACCCGCATTTTCTAGATTTTTGCTTTAGCTTTAGCATGAATACAGAAGCATGGATCCTGAAGGAGGAGCTTTTTTTCAGAGCTTAGGTTGGCAGTCTATGCCTAAGCAGCATCATTTAGGTCTCATTCCTGGTTACCTGCTCTGAATGGCAGGGCTCGTTTCCTGTTTTCTGGAAAGGCACGAGATGGTTCAAAAGGCAGTCAGGCCGGCATGGGGTTTTTCTGAGGACGTTTCTGAAACTGATTACGTCTGTGTTGCTTCTTTTGCATTTTGCATGTGACCAGGTTTATCTCAGACTGGGTTACAATAATGATTGAAGGTCTTGCCCTCATTCTTAGCCTTCTGTATTCCATAAGAGAGAGTATGAAGAAACGTTGCAGCCAAAGGCAGCCCCAAGTTTTGTGCGACGCTAGTTCCTGGTGAATGCTCCATTAAACTATAATCTTAGACCCTAGACCCTAAACTGGGTTGCTGGTAAGGAACTTAGATTAAGTTACCATGATGGGTACACATATGTATGTATATACCCTACTTGATATGGTTTCCCCAATAGAGTAACTTAAGCTAAGTTCCTTAACAGCAACCCAGTAACCCAGTAAGTCCTGCACACCCTGCAGCGCAGTGCCAAGGATGGGCGCGTGAGAAGCACGCCGCATCGCACTACAAGATTTTTTGCCAGACTCCTGCACAGTCTATCCCGCAAGGCTCATAGATTTCGTGCCTCTTGGGGCTGAGTAGGATGGAGAAAAAAACTATGAATCCCCAGACTCCAGCTCAGGAGTTGACTGCTGGCATGTTTTTGCTTTTTGGTTCCATCTTTTGTGATTGTTTCCATCATGCATCCATCATGCTTCAATCTCTGTACTCTTCACCCAATGTTTGTGGAGTTTGCTTCAACAAGCTCACCGTACTCAGACATTTCCTCCGTGCGGCACACTTTTTTTGAAGAAGACGTCAGCTGTAGGCATGAGTGTTGTTCGACCGAATGTGGTGGATATAGCCATGACGTTGGTAGAAGGCGCGCCAAGTGTAACCACAACTGAACACCAGAGAGAGCGAGAGAGAGAGTAAGAACTAACATTCTAGTCTGAGCCTGCTGGTTCAACCGTTGTGCTCTTTCCCGGCAGGCTGCCTCTGGGCCGAGGCCTATTTCGAATCTGGGCCCCAAACCGAAGCATTCCAGCGATTTCTGGCCTTCAAATTGCGTAGGGCTTTCTGTGAATCTATTTTGTGGCAGCCTGCTGAAATCGAGTGTTCCTCCGGTTTGTTCGGCCATCCGCCTGTGGACCGGACCGCCTCCGGCGATCTTTGGGAAACCCTCAGTTGCCGTGCCGGGTGCATGCACCGGCTGTGGATGAAGTGGTCGGGAACCTTGGGATGATCGTTCCATGTGGGATTAGGCCTTGGTGCAAGCTCAGGGCAATGGGCATGGGTTGAAGATCTTGCTAGTAGGTTTGGGGAACTTTGGTATTGAGTGTTAGCGAATTCAGACTCGCTTTAATTGACCTTCTTGAAGCTGGCTTCCAACCCGTTTTGATTATCTGTCTACGATAAAAAGAGGTGGAGGGATGCGTTTTTCTTGCCTTCTGTTCAGCTTCGGGCAGGGTCTCCACTCCCTTAACGGCTAAACCCCCCAGGTCACCCTTGTCCCGATCGCCGCCACAGCTAAATGCTGATCCCGCGCTCTGCTTCGCAATGGTGTGGCCATGGGCACGTTGGCTGCAGTGGCCAGGTGATTGCATGGAAGATCCCCCAGGGTACCTATCCAGCGTTAGAAGGGGGCATCCTTGGAAGGGAGGCTTCCATGTCTAGAACCACCCTTGTCCTGTTCCAGTTGCGGCGAGGTCACCGCCTGTGAATTGGAGCCAACTGGATTTTGTTAACTCGTGACGAGAACGCGAGGGTTGGCATTGCTGCATTCTTGAGAAAAAAAGTCAGGGTGCAGCACCAGTTTGCAGTGACCCACGAGAGGAATGTACACCCGCTGAAGACCTTGATTGGACTGAGCCTTGTTTCGGGATAGCTTCCTGATGTGTGTCGGTGCTGTTGGCTGTCGTTTTTTTTCGTCATCGCAGCACCGGCTGTAATAAAAAGTACTGAGATTCTGGTGAATTAAGCAGGTTTCTGAAGCTACCATCCTGGCCAGTTCATGAGAAGCTGCCGGCGGAAAGACATATTTTGTCCGTCCTGGTGCTGAGCCCCCCTCCTGAAACCTTTGGAGCCTTTCTCAGGCTAAAACCATGTAGCTGTCATAGCTAAGCAGATGTACTACATTAATGCTCTGTTGTCGGCTTCAACTTCACAATGCATGAGGGAAGTGAAGCAGTATAATATTACTCGAGGACAATGGTTTTGTTTTTGTGCGGGACTATCAGCCTCATCATCGGCATCTGTGGTAACTCCTGCATGAGAAGTGGTAACTCCTGCATGTGAACCAGAGTGTTCCAGTACGTGATGATGTATGGGAAGATGCTTACTTTACTTGCCAAGCTGGACAAGCATACTGCCTGCTGAACAGTACATAAGAAGTCTTAGTGGGAGACAGCTGAGAATTAGCTCGGAACAGATGCTTCCTGTGGGGCAGTAGACTGGAGGTCTATTCCCTTACTGTGGGAGACCAGAATCCTTGACATGGACGACCCTTCCAAATAGGGCCATGCCTGCTTGTATCTTCAGGAGGGACAAGCTTGATTTTTTAACATCCTCACTCAGCACGACTCCCCACAGTGTCCTGCCTGCAGCGGTGATGGAAGAGAAGGTGCAGCCGTAGAAATACCTGAAGCCCTACTTTTGTTGCTACTGCTGCTGCTTCTTCTTCTACTACTATTATTATTATTATCATTAGTACTACTACTACTACTACTACTACTCTTACTACTGCGACTACTACTCCTTCTATGGCCATTATTCCTAGTAGTAGCAGTAGTAGTAGTAGTACTACTACTACTACTACTACTGCTTGTGCTACTACTACAATTGCTGCTGCTACTACTCTCTGTACTGAAGCAGCTAGTACTACAATGAATACTGTTGCGACTACTGCTGCCACTGCTACTGCTTC
>CAJNIZ010033002.1:57660-71259 GCA_905231905.1 Symbiodinium pilosum | reverse complement strand
AGCTTCTATGTCTTGTTGCATCTGCCCTCGGGAGACGAAGTGATAGTCGATTCCGGCCTGCTCGCCCGGACGAGGTTCGCGCGTGGTGTGCGACACGGAAAAGCCAAAGTGATCTGGGAGCTCTGCCATTAGCTTCTTGATCAGCGTGGACTTGCCAACACCGCTGGGACCCGTGATGACGCAAGCACCGCCTCTGAAGGAAGGGGCCCGCCTCAAAGCAAGGGTGGATGCACGTTCAGGGGCAGCAGGCTGGCAGAAAGAGCAACGACTTCTAAAACCTTCCAGCTTCCAATGTGAAATTTGTAATATGCCAAAACTTTTGCACCTTCCAGAAAATGGACGCATGATTATAATCTAAGCCCCGACGTGCAAGTATCTGCCTGCCTGAGCGTTGCCAGTTCTGCCGGAGCTACAGCAGCGATCTTGCCTTGAAGCCTGGCATGGCTGCAGGGCCTTCAAAACATCTGGGCTTATGAGGTTCAAGGTGTTCACGACTTCTCGGTCACAGGTCTATAGAAAGTGAGGGGTCTGCGAGTCTATGTCCATCTGCAAGCCAGGCTGGCTTGCAAAGCTCGAAGTTTGCTGACGGGTTCATAGCTTCGAACGACCTTGGTGTTGAGGAGCGGTGAACCCTCGAAGATCTCGAGGAAAAAGACTCCGATTGGTTTTGCGAGGTCAGAGGGTTATTTTGAGAAATCACCGAAAATTCGAATGGTCCTATGGCCAGGCTACCTGCATAAACTTGCCAGGAGTTCTGGCCTGCCATCCATGCAAACGGATCGGACCTGAGCAATGCTTGTTTTGCTTTTTACCAAGCCAAGTGAGAGAACTGGTCTTCTTATCAGAGCGTGTGATCCCACTATATCCCACTCCCTATCAAGCAGAGGCATACTCATCTCCATTTTCAAACGCAGAGCATGGCTTAGGCCCTGAGGGTGTTGCGGCTTCTGTCTCAAGAGGGCAGTCAAGAGCGCCTCTGGAGTTCCAAGGTCAAAGTACTCAAGATCATGCTCGCCCATCTTAATGTAATCTGATCATTCTGATTTTAGAAACAGAGCTGTTTCAGCTATGTCGCTTGCATGAATGCAAGCATCCGAGTTCGCCTTGAAGTACTCTGACAGCTTGTGGCTCTTCAAGTAGGTTCCATTCTCCTGCGTGGCATCTCCGTGACTTTGCGACATCCTCGCTGTTTTCACGTGCGCACCTCCTGAGGTGGATCACTTGAAGGCTTTTCGAACCTGTCGCCACAGGCTTCTTCAGATGGGCACGTGCAAATTGCGGTCCGCTCGTCAAAAACCTCATAATCAACATACCATCGAGGGGAGGGGGAAGGGGGGGGGGGTGCGGGACATTTGCAAGCCTCCTAATCTTGGCAAGCACCCAAGATTTGCTAGAACTGAATCTGTGGATGGCAAGCTGCGATCCGTCTGCTGAGGGGATGAGCTCAAGATGGACTTCCATGTCACGGTCCCCTGTTCGCGGCAAGGACCTTGACTTTCACTACAAAACACAGCATGTAGTGCTTTCTCAGCTCCTGCCTGTGCTGCCATTCAGTAATGCGTCTTCCAACATGTTTGTCTATTTGTGTTTAGCTACTACTTGAAATGAACACTTTTGGCGAAACCGGCATTCAGAACCCATGTCTCAGTGTGAGCTCCGCACAGGGTGCAAGCTTGCTGCCCAGGCTGTGGGACCACTTGGGCATTGCCTACGCTCCGCAGCACCTCCCAGATTCGACGCTTGAAATCTGCTGAAACAAACGGTCAAACTCAAGAGTACCCTTTCATTAACTGCATGTTTCCCCATCAATTCGCCTGCCAACTCAACACATTCCGGAAACACTTTGTCCCAAATGTGCATCGGTGTTTCAGCCCCTCCCTGCCGGCCTCCATCTTAAGAGGCCCACTTGAGCTCGGGACCGCAAAGTGCTTCCCCACCTCCAAGCGCCTGCAAAAGGCACTCAATGGAGGCCCAGGGGTGTTGGCTTTAGGGTTTAGAGGTAGTGGGATTTTAGGAAATGAACATGGCTGGTGCTCAGCTTAAACTGAGCTGTTCACGCTAGATAGCCTGGCTACCAACTATGCCTGCGTTCATATTACGTACCATTACCACGATTCTACCAACAGGTGTAACAATTAGAAACTAGCCTTGCCTCAGAAACTTCTGGCTTCCGCTGCCAATGCTCAAGTAGCTCCTGCAACAAACATGAAAACAGGGCGGAAACTCTTGAAGGCTCTCACAACTGCAGAGCAAAACTACACCATCCCCATCTTGACACAAGAGGTTGCCAAGAGCATTTGCCATGGTTGGACATCATGTACAGTGCATACAGGCAATGATTTTGACACAGTTGTTGTGCACTGCGCAGTCCCGGGCGGAATTCCGGCAAGGCTCTGGACCACAACCTGCATGGTATCCGAAGCAGCGCCCCAATCGAGCCCAAACTCCGCGAAATCCCTGCAATGGCAGAATCTCCAATGAAAAGACGATGAACGAAACCAAGGAAGTCTCAAGGTCTCAAGGCATGCAAATATCAAACTGGCGGCGATGTTCAATCGTGAGCTGTTTTTCCCCTTTTTCGGCGCTCTTCAGGTTGTCCATCCCAGCCGCTCGCGGAGCACTGGAAGCACGGCTGAGGCCCACTTCTTGTTGCCCTGCAAGGTTGAGATGCTCAGGGACCCAGGCACAGCTTGCTACTAGCGGGTTAGAAGATAGATTCAGTTAGATGAAAGCTCGCCCGCAGCGAACAACGTTCTTCATGGTGGCCCGGCCTCCACTGACCAATGCCTCAAAAAGAACAAAACAAAACAGAGAAGGGGTGCCGTGAGTGTGACGGGAATGCCAAAATCACAGCTCTGAGACCACAGCCCCGCTTGTCCCCAGTCTGCAGGATTGGATAACAAACAGGGTGGGTCTGGCACCACCACATCCAAGAAGACCTGACATGCCAGTCCAGTTAAGGAGCTTCAGCGCAGGCGTAAAATCCTCGAAGCATCCGCCTTCTCGTCCTCAACCAACTCTGCCGCCTTGCGCCTCAGGTGGAGTCACAACTTTGAGGAATCTAAAGCAGTACACATGGAAACAAAAAACAACAGCAACGATGGCAACAAAAATGATACCATACTATACAATACTCGTGCCGATGCACAACTTGGCATCTGGCCAGCAGCGAGACATGTCAGCCGCAAAGGTCGCTTGATCTTCCAGACTTCCAATGCACGCCTTAGGCAGGAAGCCCTCGTCACAGGCTGCCAAGGTCTTGAAAAGCACACAGGCAGGCACACAGCCGGAAATTAGGACCACAATTGCCTTTACTAAACGCTTCATGCACAAGCAGGAGCAGAGAGCTATTGCCCCTCTTCCCTCAGCACATGTCTAACGATGCAAAGAGATCTATGCTACCAGCAACTTGGCACACAAGGCACGGCGAATGAGGAGAATCGTGGGAACCCGGCTGGCTGCAGCGGAACGAGGACAAAGCCCAGAGCAGCCAGGCATGTCAGCTAAGGCACACAGACCGAAGTCGGTGATGGCAATAGGATGCAGATAGGAGTCTCTGGCCCTGACAGCTGTTGATAACAGCATGTGGCTCCTGTCTTCATGTCTAGAAGCTCCTTGCCTCGATATGCGCGAAGCCTCGTGAGGAACTCGCGAAGGCCGTCGATCAAGGCCTCATCGCCTGACGTAGGAACGACCCTGAAAGCCTGGATAGATCTGGATTGAGGAGTTTACTGAAAGCCTCGGGAGTGAAGGGACCACCAGTCGTTGCCACCCAAGTACACAAGCACGGCATCCGGCTTCCATTCTGACGTCTCCAATGTGGGCAGCCTCAAGTAACTTCAAACAGCTTGCGCTCGTGTGCAGACAGCTCTACCTCACCACGTGGTCCCGCCCTCCCAATACCATCCCCGGCATCCTGTGAAGGCTAAATTCAAGCCTCTTGGAAGTAATTTCCATGGCTGGCTGAGCGTCGGCGACGTTCCCAGCTGTCTCAGATAGAGGTCGTGAAAGGGCACCTCATGCAGAGAAGCATTCACGCTGAACAGCCTGCATCGCGCTCAAGAATCAGGCAAAGGCGCGTCCGCTGTGCAGCCAGGCACGTTCCAAACCTGCACACAGAGCTAAGTTGCTACTCTCAAACCACAGCGCAGGGCTACCTGAAGCTGCAAGGCGCTTATTGACATGAAAGAATGGAAAACTGCTCGTCTTCGACTCGCTGAACTTCACTCTCAGAGGCTGACAACGCCGGCCCCGCTCCATGCAATGTTATGGAATTCAGCACCGACGGCTCCTGCAGAAAAAAAACGTGCTCCCATGCGAGCTCTCAACACTGCTTGAGGTCACCTCGTCACCTCGTACCTATAAGGTTTATACTGCATAAACGAGAGAAGAGACCTCAAGGAGGAAGGTTTTCTTTTTCCCCTCCAAATTGGCTTCCGAGGCACCGGCGACTAGCGCAGGCCAGGCTTGGTTGGCGTCTTGATGCGATGGGTCCATCTCAGTGACAAACGGTCAAAGAACGTCAAGTAGCTTGTTGTAGTGATACCAAATTTTGGACCCCTTCATTTAACCATCCTTTCTCGGGCTTTCACTGAAAAATGAGGATGCCAATGATACTCACAGAGATCCTCACTGCAGCCCGGACACGGAGAACGCCGCGCGGAGTCCTGCGAGAATCAACACTGGCCTTTTTTTTATCCATGAGTACTCTGGGAAGGCGGAAGAGGCGGAAGGAAGAAGAGCTGTCCTGGCGCGCCGGGCTGGCTTGGGCCCTGGTTGCCAAAGCCCGAGGTCTCCGAGTCCCCCAAGATCTCCAAACGCTTCACCTCCGAGCTCATTTCGATTGACCCCAATTTTTCTACAGTGCTTATCTCTCTCATCACTTTTCATGAAAATCCCCAAATCTCACGTTCAACCTGTTTTGCCCTCGAGGCAAACCGCGGCAAACGGGACCTCGCCCTCGCCCGTGGGAAGCTCGTCCAGCTCGCTGGACGAGACAATGCCATGGAACGTGACCACATCGCTGGGCTTCCGAAAGAAGGTCCCGATCCGCGCCTCTCGCGACCCATGCTGCGAAAGCTTCATGTAGCAACATCTAGCAGCAAAAGCTATGAGATGCTACGAGTCTGAGGCAGCGCAGCGCGTGGCAGACGCACAGCAGGCGGGAGTGCTCATTTCTCATGCTCACTTCTTGGCTTAGTGTCACTGCGTGGACAAGCCTAGGCCAGGCTCCAGGTTTGACGATTGTCGAACCTGCCTTCATGCCATCCAAACACAGGCGATCTGAAATGCAGAAGCAGAAGCATGAATGGAGCTCGGGCTACATCATTGTTTGCATGAGCATGCAGCAATCAATTGCTTGTCGTCATGGCGATGCCGTTGTCGTCATAGAGTCGTAAAGGTCTGGTTCCGCTGTAACAGCGCCAAGACTTTCTTCTCTCTCCCTTACGCAGTTTTCGCAAGTGAGGCCTTGGGCACACTTGAAGCCTTGCATGAGCCACTCTGCAATCAGTCTACATTAGTCTACAGACTCAGGCTTTTTGCCCGCTCGCTTTCAACACGTTGCGTTTTCCCATTTTAAAATATCCTACCGCCATCGCAAATTAATCACGCCGGAAGAGGCAGGAGTCTTGGACCAGTATCCATACATATGCTCTAACCACCTACAGCTGTGCCGCTTCAACGACGGTGCTCACGACCCGAGCACTTGGCCCGACCCCAAGCATAGGGGTTGGACATACATGGGGGGTGTATCCCAGGATTCTCTCCAAATAAATTCGGGGGGCATGAGGAACAATCGAGAATACGTATCAAACGGGTTAGGGCCTCAGGAATCACTGATTTGAAACGTTCGTGGGGCTCTGACATGGACCAGACGACTGAGAAAACCTCCTTCAGGCCTGAGCCGCAGCCTGAAATCTTGGCATGCCCCCTCAAACGCCGTCGTCGCTAGGCCTACCACTACTGCGGGCGGCTCAGGCTTTCTTGTCTTTTTCGTCCAAGCCCTCGCCTCCCACTATGACAGCGGGCGGCTCAGGCTTTGTCGTCGCCAGCCCTCGCCTCCCACTATCACAGCAAGAGGCTCAAACTACGTCGTCTTTGTCATCGAGACTACCTCCCACTGTCCCAGTGGGAAGTTGCCCAGTGCACCGAAATAACTCCTGTCAGCTTAACCCCTGAACTGATCATCTGCCGACATAAGATTTCCTGGGCTCACCTGCCCATCCGGGCCGACAAAATACGCAAAATCAAATACTGCAAGCGGGCACAGCGACCCGAAAATAAATGAAAGCAAAACTTGAGGCTTGAGCCATCTTGAGCCCCTGGATTTCATTTTCCCGCATCCGACCCCTATCCCCAAGCCATAACACAAGCCGCTCAGTCGGCCTCCGTACGCTTCTGGACCTGGCCGCAACAGCTCTCATGGCTGAATCCTTGCCCTCTGACAGTCCCAACCCGTCCTCGATGACCCCCACAGTGTCCGGGGGCAAGGCGTAGTCAAAGAGTTTCGTTTGGGTCTTGAGAACCAGCAGCAAACCTTGCCAGTATGTACCAATCAGGTTTGGGGACGTTCTAATTGTACCTTTTGTGCTTCGCACCGAGAGGTTGTGACAAGAGGCTACCATTCACCAGGACATTGAAGTAGTTCTTCGCACCATCCATCCGCAACCATACACGCGAAGATGAGGTTTTGAATCTGAAGCTGGTGCATGGCCAGTCGAAAGAAACCACACCTGCTCGATCAAAGGCAGCAGATTGGCTCGCACCTTGCTCTTACACTTTCTCTTGGGTGGCTCCTAAGCGCCAACCTTGGGGAATGCCGACATGTCTTGAGTTCTGCCCAGCCTCCGCTGCGCACGTGACGTCCGCAGAAATGCAGCCGAGAAGAATCGGCAGCGGTAAAGAAGTGGCCAGGGGGTGGTGTCTCGGGCGGCCCAAGCACACGAACTGCGCTGGAGCCCATTCTGCTCAAATGGCACAAGCTGCAGAACTCTGCTGACGAGGGTCGCTTTGTGAGTTGCTTTTATGTACCCATCTTGTCTCAAGTCTAAAGCTTCTCTAAGGGGCACAAGTGGCAAACCGTGCTCGCTCTGCACAGTCCGTTGCGTGGCTAGTGCCAACTCCAGAAGATTTTAGGGAAGGCTTCAATAGCCGCGGATGCTGGAAGGAATAGCCAAGCCGGCTGGAACATGACCTCATGGACAAATGCAGCTTCCTTGTAGCAGCTCCTGTGCGGCGAGAGGTTGGCCCCGTCTCATTTTACTCCTGCTTGTTCCGCTTCGATTTTGCAGACTTTGCAGAGCTTGCCCTGACGGCACAAGCCATGCAAAGGCAGGCAGAGGCGCATGCGGCGAGGCCCAGCACGAGCGCAGCAAACATAATGGGCAGGAAACCCAGCTGCAGCCTCAGAAGCTTCCGAGCTGCTTGACGACTTGGGTTAGAAGATTGTTTGAAGTGCGTCGTTGCCTCGCCTTGGCTGAGGTCTAGTTGTGGACACGCTGCAAAGGAGCTCCTGGCAAGCGGAGCAAGCGGATGGTCTGCAGAAGTGGAAGCTGCCGCTTTTGCAAAGCAGCACAGGTCCAGGATGTTCTCCAGCATCTCATTTTCGTCCCGAAGCCACCTGAGTCGTCACTTTCAAGGGATCTGCACATGATATGAAACGTACTCACATCCCAGTAGCGGGACGCGGGCAACGTTGGCCCATCCATCTGGCTCGTCGGTCAGGAGGGTGGAGAGCATCGTGCCATTGCAGGGCTCGGCACTGCAGGGCGGCAACTCCACTTTCCAGTGATCCCACCTGAGGGGTAGAAAGAGAGCGAGTATGAGAGGCTGTCACTGGAAGCTTTGGAAAGTACTCCTGTCCTGAAGAGCTGCGGACGGATGGTTGCCAGAAGGGCTACGAGATCCCAGGGGATGAAGCCCTCCCGAAGCCCAGGGCTCAAAGTTTTTCCCGGCAGGGCCGCAATGCGTCGGTTCACCAGACGGGGCATCAGCCAGGTCTGAAGCCGCATCTTTGGAAGGATCCAATGTGCGGCAGCTGTTGGACACTCCTCCAGACCTCGAATCCAAAAACAGAAACATGTGCGAGCTCCTAATTTTGTTGCAAATTGCTTGAAAGAGCTGAATTCAGTGTAGGGGCGCTTCAAGGTCTGCGAGGTCACGGCTACCTGTGACAGAGCATACTGCGAATAGCTAAGACCAGAGGTGTGGTGTGAGCTGAGATGTTTGATCTGCTTCGATTTTGGTGATCGCCTTCTTCCACTCACTCACTCGAATGCCTGCGCACAGCTTTGGACCGGAACCATTGTTGTCGGCAACCCAGATGCCAAAATCTCACGAGCTGCAGCCCGATCCGTCATGAAGTTCAAGTCCAAGCCTTGCTCGTGAATATGAGGCTGGCATTGCTACAGTAAAGAGCAAAAATCTGAGCTGCAAACGACGATGGGTGAGCTCGCCACCCATGAGAACAGCTGCCCGGATGTGCTCCGAGAGCCATGGGGCACTGCGCATAGCCCGAGCCAAGTTGCTAGGCGGCCCCAAAGACAGGACCTCTGCCACGCTGACCCGACGCAATCAACAAAGTGAAGCGCTTCAGGCCCCTCCGGAGAAACGCACCGTCAAGCTTCGTGGCGGCAAAGCCCTTGTAGCCTGAATGATTGCCTCCGCAGCATCACTAGACTCGTCCTGGCAAGCTGTCATGCATTCAGACGCGTTCCCAGCTCCATGTGCTACCAGGTCCTACCATCCCTCTACCTGGCATAATTCCCGGGCAACCATCACTTCAAGGTGGCTCAGGCATCAAGTGCCGTGATCAACTCTTCTGCCGAAGCAAGAACTACAGCAGTCCTCCTGGATACAGGATGCCAGTAGACGAAGTGATTTCCAAGCAGGCTGCATGCTTTGCCATCCTGCGCGCTTTCAAGGAACTGATGTGTCTATCCTTTAGGATGTGGCAAGGGGGAGCTGCGCCTGCACCCTTGGAAACATTCCACTGGACAGAAGGCATTGACTGAAGCAGCGTCATCGCGTTGGGCCAAGTGTGCAACAAAGGGGCATTGCCTGCGAAGCTCAGTAGCTCCAGGCGCTTACGCTCAAAGCGCGCGTGAGCTGCAATCTCCTCCACAGATGGAGAGGCCCACGATCGTTACCTCTCGCAGCGCCTGCAAGGAAAGAAAATGAAAGAGCTTTGAGCACGATCTGGGCACCTCCAGCCCCCTTGCAGCCAAAATGGCCAAGTCGTCATCGCAATCGAGGCCTGAGCTACGCTGAGCTACGAGGGAACTTTTCATAACTTTTGGTCTTGGACTTGGAGCACCTGTCCATACCAGGCCAGAAGGATCCGCATCGATCCACAGATGCATGCTCCCTAAACACGGTTTTTTTAGCCATGTTCATGGGGCTCCTTGGCCGTTGTTTCGATCGAATTTCCTCTGGTTGTCCTGGCGGCACAGTCATTCTACGAAACACTGTTGACTTTTTCATCAGCAATAACAAAAACAATGTCCAAGGCTTCTTACTCAACAAGTCGATTCCCTGCCCCTCCCTGTGGCAATTCTTGTCTCTTGCAGCTGCTCGTGCGATTGTAATTGTCGTTCTTGTTGTGGTCATTATTGCGGCCGTTGTCGTGGCTCTTCTTCTTACAAATGCTATGATTATGATTCTCGTTGCAAAACATTTGGAAGTGAGCCGAGAGGCCTTGTTGTCACGGGGCTCCCCACAAACTCTCTGGTGCCGGCCTTTGTTTTGTCCCTGCCTTTGCCGTGGCCTCGAAGAGTTTGTTAACTCCTTGCGAAGGGGTCCATCTAAGAACCAATCTCTTTTTTCAAACCGGCCCAGCGTCCAAGACTTGGAGTGGCTGAGTGTTGCTGAAAGAGTTGGCCTTTCGCCTGACAAGCCAGGACGCACGTTTTGCCTTCGCTTACATCGGATGTTGGCCGCTTTGTGCCAGTTGGGTGAAACACCATCTCGTCTTCCTCAAACAGCCTGTGCCGGTTGAAGAGCCTGGCCGAACGATATCAGAAATGATAGAACCTGCCAAAGGCCACTAAGGGCCTGCAGCCGGTGCTGGGCCAGCTCCGTGACGTCCAGGCCAAAGGCGGGGGCCGCCGGGGAGGCCTGGTCCCCAAAAAATGGCCGCTTTGTCGGAAGAGTTATTTTCAGAACGGAGAAGGATGCCTTGGCGAACAGGTAGCGCTCCAGCAATGTGCCATCGAAGGAAGGTGGCACACCCTCTTGACTCTTGTGGGCATCATGCTGACTAAGCCTAAGCCAACTGTGCAATTCTCTGCGCCTGATCGACTTCACATCCGGCACTCTCCTGCGGAGCCATGCCAGCCCCAGGAGGCCTCCCAGGGATTGACAGGCAGAATTATCCAACATGCAAACAGGGGGCAAATTTGCGTACCTGGGTGGCAAACAAGCATCGAACAGGGCCGAAGCTGAGGCCAGGCGATCCAAGAACTTTGCTGCCAAAGCCTTGTGCATAGGCTCAGTCACCATCAACTGACGCGGATGACGACTATCCGGAAAGACGTGCGCCCTAGTCTAGCAGACATTCTTACATGCTTTTCCTGGCCCAGTGCTCGTCTCTAGGTATGTCTGCTGCCAAGCTGGAAGGGCTAGCGCCCTCACTGAACCCTGCAGAAAGAAGGAATCACTTCAGAGGTGTGCAAGACTCGCGTGATCGGAAACGTTATTGGACCCACCTCTGAGGGCAGCACTGCCCGATCAGCTAAGTCGGCCGCAAGATCTTGTCCTTCGCGCTCCTGCTGCTTAGCATGTGACATCCCAAAGAAGCTCTCGAGTGGAAACCTGGTCCCTCATCTTCTGATGCTTTCGAGAGATCTCCTGGAACAACGCTCCACAAGCCATGAAGACATTCTTCAGACCAACAGTTGCGCCTGCAGTTTTTGCAGAATTGGCTGTCCAGCATATGCGAGAAAGTCCGCCTCGTTCAGAGCCTCCCGCAGATGCGCAAGTTTATTTGTCGCGCGCTCAACTTCTCTAAGAAGTCAAACTGCTCGGGCCTGCCTTACGTGCATCGAGCAATGCCTGTGATCGTGGATGGCCCACTTCAATCAAAGCTTCTCGGAGCCACAATGCAACTACCAGTTCCTTTGCACGGTTTTGCATATGTGGTCGCTGATGCCTGATGCTGCTGCTACTGGCTGAAGATTTCTAATCATGATCATTCAAAGCGTGCCTGCAGGTCGCCCGCGGCATCGGCAAGCAGAAGCCGGATGAGCTGTGCCTGAGGCCACGTTTTAACGAACTGTCCGCTCTTCGCTCATCGCCGAGCCTGAGGGCTGCACCCACAGAGCCCGCCGCTGGGGCGTCTCGAACTTGCCGCTCCTTCAGAATCTCTACCTGGATTCCACCTTCCCGAATTTTGAGTCTCCCAGGCCACCGGCAGCAGCTCTCCCAGAACTCGCAGAGCACTTGCACGGCTTGGCTCAACCAGCAGCAGCAGACCTTGACCACGCTTCTCGAAAGAGCTTTGAGGTGGAGGTGCGAAGGTGCGGTGAGGCCACTGCGGACATCTACCAGGATGGGTCCATGGCTGGTTTGCAAGAGCAGGATCTCCTGAGCTCAGAAAAACCTCATGTTCACAACAACCTCACCGCATGTTGGCATCGCTTAGGCTTTCGCCCTCAGGCAGGGGACTCCCAGGGCAAAGCCTTGCAGATCGCCTCCGGCCTTAGTGTCAAAGAAACGCTTTTTCAAATTGATTTACAAGATCACCAAAGAGCTCGCACTTCCCCTTCCTGGCGAGGCTCGAGGTCAAAGTTATTGGCTGTCCACAAGACTTCCGCACCATGCAAAGCCCATTCGAAGCTTTGCCTCAGGAACTTCCAGGCTTACACGCATCCTACCAGAACGTTAAGGAAGGACTTACTCCATGCACAGGGCGCAGACAAAGATTCATGCATGGCACGCAGGGACACGGCGCTGGGCAAGACCACCTCCGTTACCTCAAACACTCGCTTCACTCCCCATCTGCAGATGAATGCAGCTGCGGAGGCTGTTCTGGGCCCTGGCAAGAAGGTCCCAGACAAGCAGTCCCGGGTGATTGCACTGGATCCTTAGCAGACTTGAGCAATTCCGAAACAGAAAAGCCAAGACATCTCTTGAAAACAAGTGTCGCCCGAGGCCAGGCAGCTAACGCCTTCTGCCAAGCTTCCGAGTAGCCTTGCGGGGACTGTGGGGATGGCAGGCAGATTCAAGACGTTTCAGGCTTGACCGGAAGCTGGGCTCCGGCTTTGCACCCTGTGGCAACGAAATTGGATTGAGGAATCCTGTTCTTTCAAAGGCAAGCCACTTGTGCGCTCCTAGCCGAGCAGTTTGATGTCCTGTCCTGGTGAAGTCTGAGCAGGCGGCGCACACTTCTTTGCACCTCGTCCTCGGCCTTGCTGCGCACAGTACACACGGTTACACACGCATGCGGGGCACACCATGCCGTTTGTGACAACTGGGGTGCTCTGCCAGGACACTTCTCTGCCAGAGTCTCGCACAACGGACCCATGCCTCGGCTCAACGCAGCTGATCAAATCGACCGACTGCTTGGCATGAGCTGATGACCAGGGCGGCTCGCAGCGGCTCAACCCCCTCAACCACTGAACTGCTTGGAAGGGTTCTTAATCTCAGGCTGCAGAACATCTTTCAGCCTGCATTGCGCTCCGACGCACCGACTGCACCGCCAGAACTAGCTCCTGCAAGGAAGCACAGCAGCGCAGCCAAAACAGCAGAAGACCTCCTGGCTTGGGCTCCTCGGGCACGGACCTGCAGCCCTCCTCAGACAGTAGGACTTTCCTTGCAGCATCTTGCAGTCTTCCTCGGGCCCGAGCCAGCTTGGAAGCTTCCAGGGCCAGCGCTGCGGAGCGAAGGTCCTCTTCATCGGGCCGCATGGTCTCCTTGGCCTCCAGGCGCTCCAGGCGCTCCAGCCGTGCCTGGAGGCGAAACACGAAACTCCTTCAGAGAGGTGGAAGGTTCGGCTTTGCTGCAGAGGAGCCAAACTGGGCACGGGCGACGTTGGGAAGCCGAGCAGCAGCCACGCGAGGGCATCGCGCTGAGGCCAGAAGACATCATTCTGAGAGGAGCTGGTGCAGTTGGGCAACATCCTGAGACGAGAGAGACGAGCAGCTCTGATTGCAGACTCTCAGGCTCTCTCAGGCTCTCCGAAGCTCTGCTTTAAGCCGTTAAGCCAAGAGGCCCAAGCAACGCGGAGAAGGCTGTGGGTTCCACCTTGTTCATGTCGATACAGAGCTCCACCACCAGCGTTGCCAAGCTCCACTTCGGACAACTTGGCAAGGACGCCAGCACCTCAGGCAGCGCTTCGCAGTTCGGAAGTGTATAGACAGCAAATAAATCCGCCGACCCCGGCCTGATGGGGCGAACGCACAGTGAAGCCCAGGCCTCCTAGCGGGCCACCTACTGCTTCGGATGCTTGCCCTTCCACCTGCCACTTGCGCCGCCCTCTCAGCAGCCCTTCGTGCTCGCCTCCAGGCCCAATCCTTCCCCCCAATCAGCAGGTCCTTTCCGCCCTTCCAAGGCCCTTCATCTCGCACCCCTGCCCGTGTTCTGAGCGGTTGCCTCTAGGCC
>CAJNIZ010033002.1:371-50911 GCA_905231905.1 Symbiodinium pilosum | reverse complement strand
GACTTCTTTTATCATTTGGTGCCCCAGACACCACCCCGCTTCGAAAAGATTGTGAAAAGGCGAAGACCCCCTAGCCTTACTTCCTACCTGACAGAAATCTCATGTGTTACAGTACTCCCGGGAGGACCCCTCAATTTGCCCCTGTGCTGCAGCCGCCCCTTTGCGGGGTCGGCGGCAGCGGCGGCAGCCCTTAAATAATTCAAGGCAAAAACAGCTCTTCTGTAGCAAGAGAATGGGAGTTTGCAACCCCTGCTAGAATCCGCACAATGACATCCCAGAAGGATAGGGTGCTCAAGCAAGGCTGAAAGTTGGGACTCCTCATCCAAGCCATCACCCAGCATTGATGACACCTGCAGTGTAAGATCTCCACACATTCAAATTCAGAGAGTCGAAGCGTTAGACAAAAACAGTTGCTTGGAATTACTTTGTTGACTTGTGCCTGTCTGGTTCTTTAGGGGGACACAATGCGAACCATCCGGAAAGCTGCTGAAGATCTAGCACTTGCCCCTCTGTATCTCCGAGTGGTGCTAATACGAAGTTCCCTTGAGCTTCTGCGCTGCCTGGATTTCTGCTTGAAAAGGGCTACCAACTGCAGATGCCTGCTTGAGGGCGTCGACAAGTGGGCCGTTGCGATCATGGTAGCCTCACAGAGGTATCAACCCACACATGCTCAAAGGCCACAAATCCTTTTCTACATCTCAACGACACGAGCACCACGAAACCAGAGAAGCGTTCTTGGATTGATCTGCAGTCAGAGCGCTTTCTCTGCCGAGGTAGTTCAATGTGAAATCCTGCAGGGACTCTTGCCATTGAGAGCACAGATGTTTGCTCGCACTTCCACCATGAAATGCTTTTCAATGTCTACCATGTACATATATAGACAATATATACATATATATATGTGTATATCTATATGCAGTTACTTACATTTTTGTTGCTATCTATATACACGCCTGTAGAAATACTATGTCACATATATCTACACATATTTATATACATATACATGTATAGCTAGTCATTTGTTCATTCATTTATTTATGTGTGTATACCTGGTAATACATAATAAGTACTATGTGATATATATATTATGTAACATTCTTGTATATCACATGTCTTGTTTCGGAGCACCTTGGCCAGCCCCGTGAGGCCCTTCTGCACGCCGAGCACGCTGAGCCAATTGTCGTTGAAGTCTTCGGCCTTCTGTATGTGAGCTGCTTGAAACTTCCTGATGCTTAAGGGGGCAGGGGGAAGTGTTATATGTGTATATGCTGGGGATTTCATAGGGATTATTCTGAGGATCCACTCCCGCTCTCCTTTAGGCTGCAGTAAGCTGAAAAGCAGTTCGCAACTCGTCAGCCTTCTTCGAGGAGGAGTCCTCTCTGGATGCAATTTTGCGCAATTCACCAGCTTGTCCTTACTAAGAGCCATGGACCATGGCCTCCTTTCTGGTCTTCAGCTCCCTTGCCAAACCACTGAAAAGATCCACTCCGGCGCTGCGGAAGGTTTTCACCTCAGGTCCGCTCTCACTCACACGTTTCGCTGAGAGGGCACCCTCGCCTTGGTCAGCACATCCACGAGTGAAGCCTCGGCCTCGTGAGGAAGACTAGCGATGATGCGTGTCAATGTTGCCCCATCTTTCTTTCTGGAGTTTGCGTCTGGGTCGATCTAGTCACGACAGGCCTGAGACTGGGCGACCTGCTGTGAGGACCCCGAGAAGGGTCAAGGCAAAACAGAGGCCACGCGGCATGGGTTTAGGTAAATGTGGCTACGCTTTGAGCCAACAGCTGACAGCTGACTGAATGGACGAAGCGCCTCACGAATAACTATAATCCAGTCGATCGAACGCATCATGTGTACAACAGCCACGGCTTCTGAGGTCCTACCAGCATATCAGTAATTACGAAGTCGCTTCTTCAACACCAAAGCTGTAAAAAAAAAAACACTTTGCGCACGTGGCACCCTGCGCTGTTGTTGCTGAACACAAGCTGGTTGACACGCTGGACATCTGCCTTATGAACGGCGGCTGGGAGTCTGCCCCACGAAGGCCTCGAAAGTCCACTTCATCCTGCTTTACGCACGCAAGCAGCTAGTTAAAGTGCCACTGCCTACCCCTAGCATCAATTGAACGAGTGCTATTGCATAGCCATGTGTAAGCGAGTAGCCATCTTTTCGCGCACGCAATGCCACGCTTAGAATAGGACCGACTTCAGCAGGCCGCATTGCATCACATCTCGTTTCAGGGTCGCATGTCAGATTTTAGATTGCAACTTCCAGGTACTGGTAACTATCGCGAACCCTCCGAGTTCATCTTGAACAAAATTGGCACATTTCTGCATTCAAAGCGAGTACTGTTTGGTGTGAAGTGCCGAATAAGTCAGGCAAGCCCCAAGGCCAACGGAGCTTCACCGAACTTACTGGTGCTGAAGGGAGAGTAGTGGATCCCTATATTATCCCCATATATATCCCTGTAATAGTACCGATATTCACTCGCCACCGTGCCCCTTAAGCACCTGATGAAACCCAGACGTGGAAGTGTGTGACCGATATGTATGGCTCAGGGATTGGCTGCGGATGCCCTTGAGCAACAACTGTAAAGCCATTATGCCTAATGGCCCGGCAGCGACTCACATAATTCAAGAATTCAGGATATAAGGCTAGAGCCTTTGTTGTGTTTTTCGTAAGCTGCCAACTTGTATAGATCATCAGCATAGTGTGAAGCACGCGCCACGTCTTGTTGGAAAAAAGGTTCGATACAACCAGTCTGTGCTGCCATGGTTTTCTAGACAGGATGTCAGCTGGACTGAGTGATGTTCATCAGGTTATGAGCGCCCAAGCTGCGACTGCGCAAACAGCACCCGGCAATTACGGGACACTGGAGGGAGAGTACATCAGCGCAGGCATTTTGCCTCAGCCAATTGCTGTTGAAAGTGCTGCAGAAAGGATGGGCTTTATTCCAGGAGAGGATAGACAAGTTCCCGGGAGAAGTGATGCGTTGGATGAGGGCATAGGAGATGCGAATCGCCTAGGACCAAACGATCCTGGAATTTCGGAACCTCCTGCAGAACTCCGACAGCATTTATTCCGGGAAGAAGTAGAGGCCGAGGCCTTTCATACGCCTCCAAGGACTACTCGGTATGAGCTTGGGTCCATGGCTACTTGGGCCACTGGGGTCGAGCGAGCGCAGACCGGGTTGTCATGGATGGCCCGCTTGGGAGATTACATGCGTGCAAGAAGTGAGCTCCTGCCTAGGTCATGGTGGATCCAGACGATGGCAACTTAACTTGGTGGCGGAGGGCGATGTCTTCCTACCGGTCGACGGTAAAAAATCAGCGCAGGGTGGAATGGTACAGTTGTTTCCTCCTGATTTGCATGTGCATGATGGTGTTGGTCCCACAGTCAGTAAGGCAGAGGTTGGCTTCACCAGGGACATTGAGCAGATTTTAAGAACTCTCACAGAGCCGCTCAAGGTAGTCCACAATGTAAGCCCTGAGGATGTCCTGGCAAACTTTGAGAAGTGGGTCCCAGCTATAGAGAAGGAGTTGGGTGCCATTGATCATGCGGTTCGGAAGATATCTGGCAAAGAAACTGGCTTGAATACTTGGCTGAGCAATGGGGCATTTCAAAGATTGCCCACAAAGCTAGTCTTCACGGTCAAACCCGTTGATGCACCCGATCCTTCGGACCCAAGGACATGGTACAAACGCAAAGCCAGGCTGGTGGTGTGTGGAAACATGGCGGCGGACTCGGATGAGGTGACATTTTCTCCTACAGCAGCAGCCGAGCTAGTCAGAATAGCGCTCGTTGTAGCAAGCCAAAACAAATGGCAGGTGTGTCTGCTAGATGTGGTTGCAGCGTTCTTAAAGACGCCGCTTCAAGGTCCTCATGCCCCAAGGATAGCAGTACAACCACCACGCGTTCTTCAGAAGGCGGGCATGATTCCTTGGGGAGAACTATGGATCTGCAGGATCCTAACTCATGCTCTGTACGGCCTGAGGGAAAGTCCAAGACTGTGGAGCGAGTATAGAGATTCCCTGATGGCGGGTTTGAAGTTCATAGTCGGTGATGAAGAAATGTATTTTGTGAAGGGCAAGATTGAGAGCTCATGGTGGACTATTAGAGACAACCAACAAAGGGTGCTCAAAGGGTCCTGGGAATGGAGGTGGAGGTCACGTCGGGAGGGGATTTCCTTATGTCTCAACATGGCTACATCCAGGAGATTTTTGAGATCTCACAACATACCGGATACAAGGAGAGACAAGGTGCCCTTGACAAAGGACACACCAGTCGTACTTCGAAGTACAGCCTAATGACGTGGCTCCCACTGATACTGCTGTCACGGACGCCCAGGGAGTCACAGGAGAGGTCTTGTGGATTTCACAACGGACTCGGCGAGAGGTCTTGTGGATTTCACAGCGGACTCGGCCAGATCTTAGTTTTCCATCGTGTCTCATGGTGACATTGACAACAAAGGCACCTCAGACGGTACTAGATATAGGACACAAATATGAGTTTTTCATCTACAACCGGGGGGCGCTAACCTAAGCTGCAAATGGCCGTTTTTAACAAAACGGTTTAAACCGTTTTGAGTCGAGCCAGCAAAGGTCTTACTAGGTTTAGACCGTTTATTGAAGAACTGCAGTTGACATATTTGGCCTGCCTCTGAAGCCTTCCGGCCAATGAAAAAAAAACTGTTTTACAAAAAAATACGGTTTATGGTTTGGAAACAGGCACACGGCCGAAACAGCTTACTATACGCATGTGGTCATTTTGATTTATAGTCAGAAAGCCGGAGAGATCGAAGATGTTTGTTACGGCCTACGAAAGGGCAAATGCTGAGATCTGTCTTTTTTGCTGCACTGCTTGGTTCGGCTTGGCTTCAGAGCCTGGGTAGCACGTGAAAACCTACCAAAACTACCGTGAGTCTGCATCCCCATGCCTTTCTAGCTTTGTACACATATGCCACATCCTCATTCGGCTGGGCGCATCGCGAAGCCTTCGCGGTAGCACCCTGCCTGACAAAAAAATGCAATAGCTGGAAAAGCTTCCCTGAGCCGACCAAAAACTGGTGCTTCCACAACGGCTTCTGGGCGGTGGCAAAAACTACGCGGCAAGGTGGTTGCATCACCAGCAATTTCTCATCAGCACTCATCATGCTGATTTGTGGCACCACGGATCAAGTTCAAATCATCGATCATCCGTGCATGCTTCTCAGCCATCAGCACGTTTTTTTCGTCCATCAACTGAACCAGCTGCAAGCCAAACTCTTGAACTCTAGCTTGCAACTTTTTGCTCAGCTGCTGCTCGTGCGCAAGCTTTGCTTCGAGCTCCTTGGTTCTGCTTTCGTAACCCAACAGCTCGGCTTGGAGCTCACGCACTTTCAAATTTGACGCTTCTAGATTGGCTTGAAGGATCTTCTCCAGGCTACTGCTTTGAGAAATCTTATTCTTCATGGGGCATCCCTCATCGGGGCCCAGCCGCCCCTGTTTGAAGCACGTTGTCTGGGCAATGTTGTGGCTACTATTTTTGGTTCAAAGCATTTGTGATAAACACAAAATTCATGCCGAGGGATTAAACCCTAGCAGTAAAAACGAAACATGTTACTTACATTGCAACCTGAAGAACTGCTCAACTATGTTTTGGGCAGGCCACGCTTACGAAAAACACAGACGACACGAAGGCGGGACATGGCGGGAAACGGGCGGGACATGGCGGGACATGGGCGGGACATGGCGGGACATGGGCGGGACATGGGGGGACATGAAGCAAGAGTTCAAGAGTTTGGCTTGTAGCTGGTTCAGTTGATGGACGAAAAAAACGTGCTGATGGCTGAGAAGCATGCACGGATGATCGATGATTTGAATTTGATCTGTGGTGCCACAAATCAGCATGATGAGTGCTGATGAGACATTATTGGTGATGCAACCACCTTGCCGCGTAGTTTCTGCCACCGCCCAGAAGCCGTTGTGGAAGCACCGGTTTTTGGTTGGCTCAGGGAAGCTTTTCCAGCTATTGCATTTTTTTGTCAGGCAGGGTGCTACCGCGAAGGCTTCGCGATGCGCCCAGCCGAATGAGGGTGTGGCATATGTGTACAAAGCTAGAAAGGCATGGGGGTGCAGACTCACGGTAGTTTTGGTAGGCTTTCACGTGTTACCCAGGCTCTGAAGCCAAGCCAGCGAACCAAGCAGTGCAGCAAAAAAGACAGATCTCAGCATTTGCCCTTTCGTAGGCCGTAACAGACATCTTCGATCTTTTCGGCTTTTCTGACTATATTGACTATAAATCAAAATGACCACATGCGTATAGTAAGCTGTTTCGGCCGTGTGCCTGTTTCCAAACCATAAACCGTATTTTTTTGTAAAACATTTTTTTTAACATTGGCCGGAAGGCTTCAGAGGCAGGCAAAATATGTCAGCTGCAGTTCTTCAGTGAACGGTTCAAACCTAGTAAGACCTTTGCTGGTTCGTTTCAAAACGGTTTAAACCGTTTTGTTTGAAAACCCCCATTTGCAGCTGAGGTTAGCGCCCCCCGGTTGTAGATGAAAAACTTATACCTCCTGCGCTGTGCTTAAACACGGAAGAAGTTGGTAAGGTCTTTGATGAGGTGCTCACGTACATAATCTTCCAACGCAAAGATCTCCTTGAAGACTACGTCGCGTTGAGTTTCAAAGAAATGGAAGAAAGGAAAGACGAATTCCGCACTCCGTTCGTCGGGAAGCCTGTCCACTGTCCTGCGTTCCTGGACAACGAGGCAAAGCTTCCTCGCGTCCCAACAAGAGAAGAATACTTTGAATGGTTACGCGGGGATGGTCTGAAGTTTTACCAGAGGGCCAGAGACAATTGGATGGCAAGGAATGGATACGATAAGCGCTACAGTTCCTTGTTGCTGTGCGAGGACCTCGATCACAGCTATGAAGCCATCCGCGTCCAATCCTACATCTGGGACATCTATGTTTGGGCATATTCCACCATGAACATCAATGAGCACCTCTCTCCGCTCATTGCTGTGAACTCAGATGGATACCGTAAATTACCGCCCACCCAACATGATGGGCATCGGAAGATCATCAGTGCCAAGGTCCGTTCACTTCTTGCCAACGCACTTGGGATGAAGAAATTCAAGTATGTGGCTTATCGCAACATGCCCAGAGATCCAATGCGTGATGGCGTGTTTCTCATTTGCGTTGAAGGACTTCTCGAAGCACAAAAGAAGCGAGAGCGTCTTGATCCTGAAGTGCTCTACATAGGCATGCAGATGGGCACCAGCTTTGGACCAGGGTACTGGAAGCTCTACAAAGACAGGTTCGTTGATGTTGTCAATGGACAGCTCCGCAACAGACCCCATTGGAACAATGTGAAAGAATGGCTGGGGAGGGCCCGTACCTCTCTGTTCTGCATGGGGATCGGACAAATAACCGATCATCGCAGGCAAGGTACTCGACATACTTCAAACTTTGATCTCTATGCGATGGATGATTGAATCATTCCATATGGATCTCCCCTCATTTTCCAATTGCCTTTTTGGCACGCTATGGAAATGCAATGATGCTTTGGGTTCGCCTTGGCACCACTGAGAGGGATTGATGCGTGCGTTTCACAATGTTCGGTCTAGGTTCGCCCTGCCGATGAAGTCTCATAGCTTTCTGACTTGCTACCATTACGATGTTGGTGTGCAAAAGTGGAGCTCCTGTTTCTGATTCAACCACCTAGTTGCGTATTCGCTTGGGGGGTGTAAATCACTACACTTGCAACCCCACATTCTGGCCTTGCAACTCCAGTAGCTGAAGTGGTTTGGTGCAATGAGCTTAGGGTATTATACTTGCGTTGCCATTCATATCGACCAG
Organism: Symbiodinium pilosum; assembly: GCA_905231905.1. Lineage (NCBI taxonomy): Eukaryota > Dinophyceae > Suessiales > Symbiodiniaceae > Symbiodinium > Symbiodinium pilosum. Next base: position 43,071 of record CAJNIZ010033002.1, on the reverse strand, counting down.
CGCCACTGACTTCGCAGAGCTTTGAGACCGCAGAGTGAAAATCGTTGAAAAGCAAGCTTTGGGGTTTACTGGTGAACAAGTGTTTACACATTGGGCCAGTCACCCATTTACAGTTGCAGTGCATTCCAATTTTTCAGTCTTGGCCGTATCTTGCATGCACGTCTGTCGCTTGCTGTTTTTGAGTCGGAATTTGGTGTTAATCTTGTATTTTGTTGTCAACTTGACTTGCTTTTCAGTTGAATTAATGATTTGGAATCCGGCTACATGTGGGTTGGTGCATTAGAAAATGCTACACACGGAAATGTAGAATGCAATCTCACTGTAATGCCAAATCTGAACGTTTTAAACAAAACAAAATCCATACACACCATGATTGCCAATTTTTTGCTTGCGTTGCAGAATTGTGCTTGAGTTGTCTGAGGTGAGAACTGTACAAGCGGTGGATTGGGAGCTTCGGCAGGTGTCGCTGAGATATAGCCAGGATTGGACCATGCTGCGGGGCTCTTAAAGTTTGTAATTGCGAATTGCAGCCATGCTCAAGTTAATCCGCCAGGCAGATTCCCGTGGTTTTGCATTACTTTCATTTGCATGTCGCTCATGCCAGGTGCTGTGCCTACCTTGGCTTTGCTGTCTTTACACGTTGTGGGGGGCGAAAGAATTTGGCACAAGACAGTGCGCAAGTTTGCCGCCTTGCAAGGAGGTCTGAATGGGGACGTGCCTGGCATGGAGAGTTATTTAGCTGCCGACCAATACGCCACATATGTGCAGAATTTGGACCCTTCGGATGCAGCCGTGGTGCACTCCGTGTCAGCGCTTGAAAGGGATTGGTCTGGGCAAGTCGTCTTGTATCATGCCACCACTCCCTACATTTTTTTTGGCATGGGTGTTGCATGGTCTTCTGCATAAACGTCCTGTGTCATACGACCTGCGCCAAGCTACCTCTGGCACCAAGTATGCAATGGCGAATGTAACCTTTCGAGCCTTGAAGCCGTCTGCCCAGTTCTGCAGCACTCCGCTCTCCAGCTTTTAGCTTGACAATGAATTTGCAGCCGGGTTCAGCGAAGCCAACCTCAGTGCCAAGCACGTGGTGGACGTCGCAGACTTCCTCCAAGTGGCACAAGACCTCGGTGCCTTGTCTAACATGAGGTTTGACCACGTGGTGGGTGTGCGTGAGCGACTTCTCTCCACAAATTTGAACCTCTTTGGAAAATGCAAAGATGTGCCGGGAGAATGTAGTTGGGACATGCGCTTCACTTGGACCAATTAGGCGCCAAATTTTGGAGGCGCCAGCAACTTCTTGACGGACATCTTCGAGCTCATGGGCTCGGCCCCGGAAGTGCAAACGAAGGTTGAAGCCCAGTTGAACGTGGTCGGATGTGTGCTTGCATCCCAACAGGCTGTCAGGTCTATTTTGAATTGCTCACAGGTGTTGTCTGCCGCCCATGATCACTTCACCAGCTCATTGGCTGAGAGCATACAGTCGGTAGCCAGCAAGCCAAACGAAAACAAGTGCTTCAATCGTTGGTTGAGTTGGGATGATGCATCAGGAAACATACCTAGCAGTTGCTCCAGAGGTATGCTGCTGCAGATGCGCTTGGGCCCGAAAACAGTTGCGCGATGGGCATACCTTTCTGAGAAATTCGGATTGCCCGCAAGGGACCTGGGAGAGTTGGGCGACTTTGTCAAGGATTACATGCTAATCAAAAACACCCCAGCAGGAGACTCCAAACAGGCAAGGGTTTTTCTTTCACGCAGCTTTATGGAAGCAGATCCACCGCAGATTGCGATCCACCATCCCATGGTCTCCAATCCCAGCCTGATGGATGCGGTGAGTGCAATGGCCAACGAGATTGTTCAGCTGTTGAGCACAGGAAGTGGATGACTGTTCGAGCTGACGGTCGTGCTGCGTGGAGAAAAATTGCGACAGTTAAACGGAGCGTATTGGTGAGCGTGCTTGCGCTCGTAGGTGCAATGGCTGCTTTTGGCATGCTTAATCAGAGACCTTCTTGGCACTGGCCTGATTTGAGCTTAGTTTAGGAGAGTTCGGCTGGTCCGAAGGAACGATGGCTTGCTTTTCGAAAGCGGCTTTAAGCTTTTCCGATTTTGATTTGAGCTCAAGCTACTTGCGTCCTTGTAGCGAATTGCTATGCACACGACCCTTTGTGCGACACGGCCGCAAAATGTGTAATGCTTCTAAGATTTGTTGTCTTGATGCTTGGTTGTGGAGATGCGTTTCGCTGTTGTGGAGATGCTTGTCGCTGTTGTTATTGAAGATGTGTTGTATACCCTTGTTTTAGGAGGAGCGTTCTTCGTTAGCTAATTTTCCGGCTACTCCTAAACTCCAAGGCAGGGACGTGCCTCAAGGCCAGAACTTGACCGACCAACCTCGGCAGTGCCAGTCTCAGATTTTCCAGTTCAGGGTCTAGGGCTTAGGGATGTTTAGGGTTTGTTGCTTGGAGTTTGTAGGACCTTCACAATCCGGTTGCGCTGGGTCATGATCATTTCGGAGGAGCCAATTTCGCAATGTATTATTCCTGTTGACGCCACCGCCACTACTACTACTACTACTACTACTATTACTACTACTACTACTACTGCTGCTGCTGCTGCTGCTGCTAGTACTCAGTTTGAGAATGCGTGCTTCAGGTGGGCTTTTGCAGAAAATCACATTTTTTTGGTAGGAAGCCCCTATCGTCAGGACGACTGGGTACAATCCAAACTCTACACCCTAAGACCCTTCAACCTTATCCTGGAGGCATGCTGGCCTTCCTTCTGTCAAGCTTGCTATTGACAGCCAATGCAGACGGCAACAAAGTGACGGCAACGCGTACGCACAGCATGGTGCATGTGGCAACATAGTGGGATATGAAGGCTTCAGGGCAATTTGGGATCAGGGCCTATCAGATGAAGCGTCCTTTGGCACGCGCCTCCATAAGAAAGATACAGATGTCTGGAGGGCATTTGGGGATCCTGATGTTGACGCTCCTCTTTTTTTTTGTCGGCTCTTCCAAGCTAGCATGTTGTTACCAGAGTTACGCAAGTTTCACTATGATCTACAACTGGCCTCTGCAAGCTGTGTCCTTTGGCTAGTGGCAAGTTCTGGTGTTTTTGCATGGATCCTTGGATATGTGAACGTGTCCAGGCACTTCCCAAAAGCACAGTCTAGTCTTTGGTCGCTAGCTCATAAGAAGGCTTCCAAGAGCACCAGCAATGACAGACATACGAAAAACATGGAAAGCACTTATGACGTAAGACAAGAGAACAGGAGTTGTTTTTCGACGGTTCTTGAATGCAGGTCGCAGGTACTTTGCCTGCACTCTCTGAGAGGGTCATCTACCACCTTGGAGTTTTAATCCCTGCAAAATTGCTCAAAGAGATGGAACCGTACTGGCAATGTCACATGCTCCTTGCCTACTGGTTTCTGGAAGTTGTTTGGAGCCCCATGCTTGAGGTGCTTGCTGATGTTCACACTGATCATGCAGCCGATTCCATGCGCCTTCTGCAGGTGCTTTTGCGCACCACTGTTCAGGGCGGTCTGCATGCCCCAAAAATGTATCCTCCCCAAAGGGAAACTCGATGTCCTAGAACACCAGTTCATGAAGACGAAATAAATCTGAAGGGCTTGCTATGCATCATCCTTCGACATGGTGAGGATATATAGGACTTGGTTCAAGAACCTTGCATATTGTCCTACAAGAGATTTGAGAAGGGAAAGCTAACCAAATTGAATCCCGGTTCACGATATTCGCTGGCACTTTCAAAAGTTCAGGCATCAGAGTCCTTCCTTACATCTTTGTCGGTGCTGTGGCATTAAGTTTTGTGCCCATGAACAGGTTAACAGGCATTCAATCCGCTTCGTGTTGCGTGTTTCAGAGAAGTTCTGCGTTTGTTGCTGCCAGGAGCACGTGGTGTTGCAGGAGCATTTGGCAACACAGAAGACACGTGGAGGGTTGGCGAAGTCTCGTCTGCAATCTGGATCGGCTGCTTTGCTCCCAGAGGCACAAGAGTGTCAGCGTGCTTAGACAGTTGAGCTGATGGTCACCTAATGAACGAAAGGTCTCGCAACGTGTCAGGATGGTGACGTCGTTCCTACTTCAGGTTACATCGGGTATTTAGGACTTGAAAGTTCGGGGGAGGATTTGTAGACAGACGTCCATCGCAAACAACCCACACGTAGCGATTCATGCTTCTGTCCACTTTTATTCCGTCAGACTTTTGACCTGGAGGTGCTTGTGCAGAGGTCGGTTTGGTATCAGCGCATCTAGCTATCTCCAGAAGAAGTTGATATGCAAGGTAGTAATAGCAAGAGGAGTCAAAGGCAGAAGGACAACATTAAGTAGAAGTAAGGCCAGTCTACTCTGCCAGAAGCTACGTGACCAGAATCACAGAAAAACATGACGACGATTCTTGCTTTCTGCATGCATGTCTTCTGCACTTGAAGCTAAAGCCTTTCCGTTGCGGTGATTTGTTGGCAACATCTGCCAATATCCCCTGCAGTTTTGCAGGCATCAGTGCTCATCCAGAAAGAGGAGCAGGAACCGACAACAGTTGTCACCAACCAGCGCGGGACTTTGGACTTTGGTGGGCCCTTGTTAGGAATCCGTCTCACAAATGTTGATCTGCATGTGGCACTGTGGCACTTGCTCATGCTGGGTATAATGTGCGTTAGCCTCCAATTCGGTGCGAGGTCGTGGTTTTCCAGACTGGGCGATTCCTTCTGGAGCGTGATTGCTGGCCTGATCATGATACCCTTTTCACTGGCCGCTGGGTTTCCAGTGGCAAGCATCATGAGCTTGTTGAGCTTCATATGGCGCATGCTTGCACCTTAGGTACTGATGTGGATGAATGAGAGAAGAAATGCACAGCAGGACCCAGCTGTCTGCATCGCATGCAGTGGTCTTGAGTGGAATTTTCATCCCTTCCAGGTTGTGTAGGACCACAAACCACTTCATGCTCAGTTATCCGGAATCTGACTGAAGTAAACAAGTTATGGTTTTTGGGTTCCCATCTGTAAGTCGCGGGCCCCAATATCGACCACAATATACCAGAATCTTCATTATGGAGACCCCGAAAAAGAGACCCTTAATTCTTGGGACCCCACATTCTCCCATGTAGGGGGTCAGGCAGACCCGTTCGGCTCCTGACATCCCCAAACAGTGTCAGGCAAGCAGGAGGCCTGAGCCCTTAGCTGTAAACCCTTAACCGTGGATATGAAGATCGGCAAACATCTGAGCCCCTAAACTCGAAACCCGAAACCCTAAATCCTATCCATGCTGTGCTTCGACATCTTATGGGCAGCTTGAAGTTCATCCAAAGTCCTGTTTCCAAGTGAGCCAGTACTGACATAAAAGATTCAGTTCAGGGTTTAGGGTTTAGCGCTTAGGTAGTTTCCATTTTCTTTTCCAACACCGCTCTATAATCCCTGGTATACTGTAGTAGTTTCCGTTTATTTCCCATCGTTTTTCTATGATCTCCTCAAAATAATTGTAGTTTTCATTTTCTTTTCCTCCTTTGTCCCATATATACCCTGATATACCATAGTAGTTTCCACCTGCTTTCCCATTATCCCTTAACCCTAAACCCAATATAAGCCCATTATAATAGTTTCCACTTGCCTATTAAAAACCAATATTCTATAGTAGTTTCCATTTTCTGTTCCATCATCCCAATATAACCCCAATATGACCCCATTATACTGCAGTAGTTTCCATTTCCTTTGTCATTCCTAAACCCTTAACCCTAAGCCCTAAACCCTAAGCCCTAAACCCTAAACCTTAGTAGTTTCCATTTGCTTTCTCATTCTGTAGAAGTCCCCTATATAATCACTTAAATAACCCCTATAAAACCCTATATAACCTTTTTGTTTTCCTATAAACCCCGTTTCCCAATTCAGCATAAAGGAGAGCATCCTGCAGCTTGGGGTGACCGAGGTGCACGAGTTTAGACAATGGCTCACGTGTGGGTCAGGGTTCCAAGGAACACCCTGGCGCATTCAGGGTTTAGGAACATAAGGGTGCCTAATTGGCTTGCTTCCTGTTCTGCGGCGCCTTTGTTTTCTTTTTCTACGTAGAATGCTTCAGCTTTGAGGGTTGCATAGGAGTGTTGTGGACTGTATTCTGTTTGTGTGCTCAGCTTGCAAAGCTGAGGCTTTTGTGGCATTCCATGTGGTTGCTGAACTCGCAGCAGCTCACTGTTTAGCAACCTACTAAAGTTGTAAGATTTTGCCATGGCTGAGGCCTTGGATGTACAAGGCGAGCCTGGTATCATCAGTACAGTTATCATCATCTTCATGCGCATTTCTACTGTTATTTTTATGTTTCATTATTTTGCTTAGTTTGAAACGATTCCTCCAAACCACCTCTCAAGTTCCTGCCTCCTTGGCCGCACTAGCCGGATGGCCAGCAAGCTCTCCAGTTGTTTCCGAGGGTGGCTTCAGGCATTGACGTGGTTTTGTCTGAATGCTCGCCAGGTCTCCGTTACAAGTCATATGCTGCGGAAACAAGCTGCGATGGTTTCAACATGCCAGAGAGACATGCGCAATCATACATGCAGGAGCAAACATGATTGGTAGTTCAATTATGTGGAAAACAATTGGCTGTGCTGGTTTTCAAAACAAGGCTTCCAGTTTGAACTCCCCGAGATAGCCTCACCATCCCTGTAAAGTCTATGTTGATAGGAGCTGCCTGTCAACCATATATATATATATATATGTCCGTATATATGTGTATATATATATATATCTCTCTCTCTCTCTCTCTCTCTCTCTTTTTGATCCAAACTTTCGCTACCGATATGGTGCCATGAAGCCATATCAGAGACTTATCAAGCGGAGAGCGCCAATATCCTCAGCATTAAGAATCAATGCAGCATCCAGACAAAACCTACTTAGTATAACCTCTCATAAAACTTGAAACCTGACAAGACCCTTTCTGAATTTCCAAATTCAACGACTCCTCCAGCCCCATTGCCCTAAAGCTAGAACAAAAAGCAAACGCCAAATCCCAAACCTTCATCTTTCTTGGAAGGTGCAGACCATTGCCTCGAAGCTTCTCGACTCTTTTTGAAGGTTACCCCTGAATAGCAAGCCCTCGGGGTAAACGACCAGAATTTCAGCACATACTAGCTTGCAGATGCGTCGGCACTTTCACGAACTAACTCATGCCGGTGCTGCATGCAAATGCTACCTATTACTATTAGGATTACTATTACTATTACTATTGTTATTACTATTACTAGTGTTATTACTATTATTATTATTACTATTACTATTACTATTACTATTGAATCTTGGGCTGTCAGAACCAAGGCTGGCCGATGAGAAGTTGCATGGGACGTCGCTCGGCCTGTTTGAAAACAGGTTTGTTGTTGGCCTACTATATGGGGGTTTCCCAAATTTAGGGGTACCTATTTGGGGTCCCTATAATAAGGATTATAATATATTGGGGTCTATATTGGGGTCCCCTTGTTTTGGGAAACTTCTATACGTATAGACATAGAGGTTAGTTGCATTCATGCAGCAGCGTTTGAGGATTTGTCGATTTCTACCATACTCCAGCACCAACCAGAGTAGCTATTGTAATCGGATAAAGTCTTTTTTGGGTGGGGTATTTTTAGATTCCTACCTTCTCAGAGCTAGTGCTTTATCTTGATTTCTGTCGCCCTCCAGAGCACACAAAGTATGTGTTCTCAAACCCTTTGTGGGATTATCGGGCTCTTCAGCTTACAGCCAGTGTCCCATATCCCTAGTTCCCCAAGTGTAATTCCCAAACCCCAATCAGAAATCAACTAAACCAGATGCCAATCTGGAAAGTGGCCCTGACCAATCCTGGAGGCCTTTAGCGCTGGAGGAATAGAAGAGGAGATTCCAGGGCTCTTTATCTTGGGGTTATATTGGGATAATAGAAAAATGGAAACTACTATTTAGGTTGTAGGCGTGTGAAGGGTGTGTCCTAGGCGTGAAATAAAAGGACCCCAGGGGTACAGGTCCCCACTAATGGGCCTTCTCACATTATTTTAGGAAACCCTTAACCCTATCTATCCCTAGACAACCATATATTTATCCTAATATCCCTTAGAGGTACCCGCAAGAGACTCAGCATCAAGTCCTTTAATCTGGTACGTCCCAAGCCGTGCGTGTTCATTAATTCGTTATGTTTCAAACAAGCCTCGTGATTGTAGGGCACCTTATTTTTGAGGGATACTATAGGATTATCTATGATATATATAGGGTTTAGGGTTTCCTCCCCAACAAATCCTGGTAGCCAAGGTTGGTCCATCTGAATGATGCGGACGCGAAGGGCTTGGATGAGGTGAAGGAGATCCGGTAGGCATCATTCTTATCATGAGTTCATGAATTCATGTATTTATATTATTGGCTCAGAAACGTAGAAAATGTGGACACAAGTGTTCATGAAGTTCCAATTTTTGTTTGAGTTGGGACGAGAACAGGGTGCCCCATTATGCCAGCGATTTCTCAAGCGAAGGTAATCTTATGGATCTCATGTTGCTTCTAAACTTCAGCAGATGCCCTAGGCCAAGGGCCCCCCCTTCCAAAGAGGGCTGCGCAACTTGCAGAAGCCCTGACATAAGTGGAGGCTTGCCACGGCTTTAGGCTCCAAGTGGTTAAACGGACAGTTACAGCCAGAAATTATCTTTCTGAAGCCCTAAACCCTTTCCATTTTATTATCCATTGTCCCAGTATTATCCCAATAAAATCCCAAGAACTTGGCCCTCAGCCCTAAACCCTCTAAAGAAACTGGCATGAATTCTGTGACCTGCAGGGTGCAAGATCCCAAAGCAGGGAATTGCTATGCCTCAGAATCCCTGCAAACCCAAGGCCAAGCCAAGCTCCAAGCTAGGAGATTGGTGTTTTATTGGGATAATGGAAAACAAGATGGACACTATGGGGATTAATAGGGGTTATAGGGTAAACATTGGGGTTATACTGGGTTTAAATTGACTGGAAAAGCAGGATCGACGATTCCCAGCAATATGCTTTGAGACGGGGTGCCTGAGGCGCCAGCCTTTTTGTGCAGGGGGAGGGGGGGTTGGGGAGGGGTGGGAGGCTAGCCGAGGGCTCAGGGTTCAGGGTTTGGGGGTTTGGGGTTTGTTGACAGGTCTGCATCATTCATGGTTTGTCATCTACAAGGTTCATTCTTCCAGGCTTCGATTTGTCGTTGAAGCATCTCAGTCAGCTTGCACACTTTCCTACCAAAACCCAACAAAGGATCACCACAATAAGGATCACATGCGGCCTTTTGACGAAGATCGAATTTCTTGAGGGTTGTTTTTCAGTTTGTTAAGGATAAGGCCATTTGAGGTTTTCAGACTTCCAGTGGCCAGGCTGAAAACTCAAGTTCAAGTTTACCAGTGGAAAGAGACGAAGAAAGAGGAGAAGAAGAAGGACAATCTGGGCGGCGGTGAGACCACGATCACGAAATTTGAGTACAACAAAGTGTGGTCTGATACTCAGATCAATTCCGCATCCTTCAACCAGCCCGGCCATAGCAACACCATCTCCGTTTCTGGCTTGCAATGCGGCACGGAAGAGTTGACCAACACCACCGTGAAGTATGGCGAGACTGGGCTAAAGAATGGCTTCTTTATCGTATCGTTCCATGCTCACATACCATGTGGCGACAACCACAACTACTTGCTCCACCACCACCGCAACGAGTCTTGCGGCTACTAACACCATCCCCTGCTTCCTACTACTACTACCGCAGATGCTATTAGAAATACTGCTGCCACCAGACTAACCAAGTTAAGCCTTAAGTGTTTTCTTTTTGTTCCTTCTGCTGATCCTGCTGCGACTACTCCCACATCTACGGCTGCTGTTGCTACTATTGTTACAATGCCACAACCGCAGTGCAGACTGAGTATTATTGTTGCTATTGATAGTATTATTCTTGTTTTGATCCTTCATTGCCACTATTGTTGTTACTTTTATTCCTAGAACCCTACCACTACCACTAAATAACGACACGTCAATGGTTGCTTTTGTAGTTGCACCTCTTCCTATTCTCCCCGACGATGTTTCAATGGAGTCTTTCGCCGGGAGCAAGTTTCGCTTCTACGCTGGGAGCACCTTTGAGGTTGCTTCCGGTGTAGACGCCCTGTTGCTTTGTGAGAGAAAATGATCTGGGTTGGTGTCATTATTGTTTGTATTGGTGCTCGTGTGAAGCGTTTCTTGTTGGGGCCCAGAGGCCAAAACCCGCGGTTTGAATAAATTTCTACCCTAAACCCTAAACCCCGAACCCTCTACCTACGAGGGTCGTAGAGACCACTTAGGGTTTGTTGAAACCCTGCAAACAGAGAGTTTCCGCTGCTGCCTGCAAGCTGCGCCCACCCACAACGCTGGTATTTCCACGTACTTTCGAAAGAGTATAGGTAGCGCATGGCAGACGTAAAATACCCTGAACCCAAAACCCAAAACCCTAAACTCTGAACCCTAAACCCTGTGGAGGGGCTATGAGACTTGCCCAGGAGAGCTACTACCTGCCCAAGGAGCTACTGAGTTGCTGTTAAGGAACTTAAATTAAGCTACCATAATGGGTATATATATAGTAAATAATAGGGTTTCCCCAATATAGTAACCCTAAACCCTAAACCCCATTATTGGTTTCCCCCAATATAGTAACTTAATTTAAGTTCCTTAACAGCAACCCAGGTTAGTGCAACAACTTGGAGGCCCAATGAAGTGGCAGGACGCCAACCGTCTGGTGCCTTGCTGGTTCTTAGTCGGGACTTTATAGGGAATATGTATAGGGACTATACAGGGATGATATAGGGATTGTATTGGGATTATATAACCCTAAACCCTAAACCCTAAACCTTGATCATAGGGAATATATTATAGAGGCATTATATAGCGATGATCCCCCGTATTCCCTACTAAGAACCAATAAGGTGAAGGTTCTGGAGTTCAATGGCTCCAGGTTTGAGCGCTCTGAAGACTGGCACCTCGACAGATGAGCTATACGTAGTCTAAACTCCTTAAGGTGCCGACAGATGAGCTATACGTAGTCTAAACTCCTTAAGGTGCTTATATAGGGGATTTTATAGGGGAGTATTATAGGGGTTACTACAGGGGGTATTAGAAGTTTAGACTATGGCTCAGATGGGGGTGTTCAAGTTGTAGATGTTCAAGTTGTAGATGTGAAGCTGACGCTGGTTTCATTTTTGGGATGGGCGGACAGGGCAAGTAATGTGAGATAGGCAACATGATGCCCTACAGTCCCACTTTCCAGTTGATTCTCCATGCGATTCCCCGTTGCTTGTTCGCGAAGAGTCAGCGACTCCCGAGGTTCTACTATCCGCCAGCTGCAGCCCAAGCCCCGACTGTGGGCAGTGTGCCCTGGAAGCAGAGCTCCAAATACACTGTTGTTACCATTTTTATTCTTACTGTTGTCTTTATGTACTATTATTGCTGGTGATTCTGTTGCTATCTGGGTTCACGACTTTGGTACACTTGGAGATCCACGAAATATTCGGGGACCATGATAAGGAGACTAGAGTGACCAGAGGTTCTTTCGGACTACACAGGGAAGTTTTGGAGAAACTCTCGGGATACCGAAGTGTCCTGCGAAGGTCGTGCTAGCAAGTGGTAGAGCGAGCAACAAGACGGGTGCCTCTCCTATCAACAGAAGGAGAACTGATGTGCATACTATCTTATGTACAAAATTACTGTGCATGTACGTGCGCACGCATGTGTAAATTACAGAACATGTTTTGTATGCTTCAGGATTTGGGCAGATGTCCTGCTTAAGGTGCGCGTCTCCTCCCGGTACCTGCCAGATGGACCTGCATCAGTGGTGGCGCTGCAAATGGAAGACAAGCAGCACCCCAACGCCGAAGCTTGGCCAAGATCTTGTGGGAATAGGGGGTTCGAGGTGCGCCTCTCTCTAATCCAAACGGATCATCAAGGGCTTCTGCAAGTCGTGTTGTTGCTCATGTTCCGCTCCGGGCTAGAGATGATGTCAGACTACCAACATGGGGCTTGGAAGCCTCCCACGGAAAGGAGAACATGACCATGTTGCTGGCTGAAGCACGGTGACTGTTGAGAAGTCGAGGGGATTCCTTCGTGCAACGTGGTTCTGGCTGCTGCAGTTTTCGGGATGGCTCTTCTCATCCGTTTTTCAGTCTTATGACTAGTTCAAGGTTCTTAACAGTCTTGATCCTGCTGACCTGACCTTTTTCCAGCACGAGTAGTACTTTAGCAGAGGGTAGTGAGATTCCTGATGGGAGAGAAGGCTCTCCTTTCTTCCTGGACGTCCATGCGTAACAAGGGCAGATAAAACGCGAAACCAAGGACCCCGAAATCCTTAAAGCTCAACTGCTGACAGAAGGCACAAGATCCCATACAAAGCAATTCAAGCCACAAACCGCGTGGCTTATCATGAGGCAACATTCCTTCCTTACCGATTGGTCTACCGAGGCCCGGGCATGTTTTGTGGCAAACTACTATGGTATATTCGGGTAATATGGGGATAACGGAAAATAAAATGGAAACTACGATAGTATATTGGGGTAATATAAGGATAATGGAAAAGAAAATGGAAACTACTATAGTATATTGGTGTAATATGGGAATAATGGAAAAGAAAATGGAAACTGCTTTAGCATATTGGGGTAATATGAGGCTGACGGAGCTTCAACAATTCTTGCTACAGCTTTGACGGGGTTCGCAGAGCTGATAGGGTTTACTTGGAGAAGGTTATGCACCCCGAGATGGTGGGATGCGTTGCGGGATGCTTGTGAAGTGATCAGCGGCTCATCATACTCCGAAACGCACCAGAATTCAGCTTGCATTGGCCTACCAAAATATGACTCCTGTTAGAGCCTCTGTGCCATGGAGAATGCCTTAGGGGTTTAGGGTTTAGGGGTTTCCATTTTCTTTTCCACCATCCTTATATTACCCCAATATACTAAGTAGTTTCCATTTGACTTTCCATTCTCCCCATATTACACCAATCTACTAAAGTAGTTTCCATTTTATTTTCCATTATTCCCATATTAACCCAATATACTATAGTAGTTTTCCAATCCACAAGTTGTATCGCAGCAGATCTTGGGCTTCCCAATCTTTCTAGCGGCATCCAGACGTCCGATAAACTGGTCTCCCCAAGCCACAACAAACTCAGCATGGGAGCAACATCCAGTCTGTATAAACTTCACAACCTTGAGCCAAGGGCCATGAGTGTCAGTGAGTGTCAGAAATATTGTTTCTGGTTTGCCACGGTTGAAGGTACTTTTGGAGTTCAGGGTTTGAAGGTTCATGTGTGTGTGTGTGTGTGCGGTTTGCCTCTGGGCTTTCTGCAGGCTTCCCTGAAAGTTCCGATTGTATGTAAAAGCTGTGTGCATGCACAACGTCTGAAAATCTTTGAGGCCTCAAATTCCTGAAGTTAAGCGGATCGTAAATTCCTAGTCCTAAACCCTAAACCCTACACCGCATGGTCCAATGTAGTACACGTTTGTCCTATCCCTGCCTCCATGTCTTTCTTGTGTTTTGTACAATTTCTACTGCTCTTCTTCTTTCCTCGCCACGATCTAGCTGGTAAATGTGAACCTGAATTAATAGCACGGAAGCCGAATCCCTGGCCCGTAAAGGTTTGCTGCAAAGACGGCTTAACTGGAAACCTTAGACTCCAAGCCTCAGAAGCTCTAAGCCCGACGCTGTGAACCCTAGTATGTTACTATTATACTTCTACAACATTTCTTTCATATTTCTACTACAGCACTACTGTGTTTCTATTATATTTCTACTGTATGACTGCTCTAATGTTACAGCTATATATTACTGCTCTGTTACTCTCATATTATTTCTATACTACTAAACCCGCCAAGCGAGCAGGCCTCTGTGGTGGCCTTACTGAGGATGCCCTGCGAGAAGCGCTTCTCGCCCAGGGGCAGAAGGGCAGCGATGAGCTGTACGAAGAGGACGTTTAGGGTTTAGGGTTTAGGGTTTGGGGTTTAAGGGTTTTAGGGTTTTAGGGTTTTAGGGTTTTAGGGTTTAGGGTGCGAGGTGATTCTCGAGGTCCGTATGAGGGATTGTGCGCGGGATGTGTTGAGAAAAGATCTGCTGCGCCCGGCAGTGATGCAAGGTTTCCTAGCGGAGTTGTGTAAGGATTCAATTCGGGTCCTGCTCGAGGTTATTATATCAATCATTTTCAGGTGTTTTGTTTTAGACTAGTGTGTTGAGTTGTTGGTCTGCAGACTTTGAGCTCAGAGATTGCCTTCCAGGGTCCTCCTGCAAAGGAACCATAGAATGCTTGTTGAGGCTTTGTTTGGATAACATGAGAAGTACAACAGGATGCTGCAGTCATGTTTCCCGGATCCAGTAGGCATTGTAATGTCTTCTGGAGCCAGTCTTTGACAGTTTCTTTGTTTATGCCGGCAAAGTCACCATCTAAACTTGACTTGCAGTTGCTCAAGCGCGGTCGCAACAAGGTCGGCAGACCGTTTGTTTTCCAGTTCACCTTGTCCAATGTCTGCCATTTTGACTTGATCATTTGCTTTGTACCTGATCTTACTTGTTACACTCTTTGTCAAGGTTGCTGCCTGTCGCATGCTTGCCTGAAGCACTAAAGCCCAAACCCTGAACCAGCGAAAGGAAGCCTGGACGAGTGGCCCTTTTGCATGTCTCTGTTGCTGCCGCAAGCTTAGATTCTGGTGTCTCATTGACATTTTTTCATGTGTTTTATAGGTGCAAGAACCAGGGCTCCCCAAACGGCTTTTAGAGCTCATTTGAGCTAGAGTCTAAACTCCTTGTATCCCCCTTACCCCTATAATGCTGCCCCGTATAATCCCACTTCGAGGAGTTTAGGCTATAGCACCTATAGTAGTTGTACTTGTAGCAGGGTCCGTAGAACAGCAACACATCACATTTACAGGGCGGGCATCTTGGTAGCTGACCCCTTCTCCCACCTAGACTCAACTCCCAAACATGACATGTTAGTGACACTAAACTAAAAGTTGGCCTAGATTCCGAATTGCAAGTGGAGGCCAAGACCTCAGCAAGGCTTGCACTGATCTTCTGACATCTGGATTGGGGGCCTTTGGGGTTTCGGGATGTATGGGGACTACGTTTGAGCGACAGCCCGCAAACGTAGCGTTCCCGTGGACCATTGATAGTTCTGGTCGCTTCTCCTTACATGAGTGGGATGGACGCCATGCCACAATCTCATGTGCGATATTCAGCATGTTCAACCTGCCATGTCAAACCAGACAAAAACCCTGAAACTTAAATCCCCCTTCCCTCACCACGCATGCAGTCCATTCGTTTTCGAGGCTGCAACATGGTTGCGATGTGCTTCGCCAAGTTGGCGCCCCCGCAGATCTTTGCCACCTGGCAGATCTTATGCTCCAATGATCCGGGGTTTCGGGGTTTAGGAAGTCAGAGCCTCAAAGCAAGCCCCTGCCCCCAAGGAAGCCCCAGGCTACGTCAAGGGACTGTTTCGTGTTGTTTGGCTTCAGTAGGAGCGTAGGATGTCCTTGGAGTGGGAGAGTTTAGGAAGCCACCCGCCTTGCTGTAGTTGTACTGTTGTACCGAAAACTTGCTCAGCAGATTCAAGCAAACCAGGCCCATTTCCATGCTTGGGTTGCACCTGGCAAAAAATCATGCAGTTGAAGTTGAGTCTGCATGTAACCCTGTAGGAAGCGAGGATGATTACCAAATCAGTGTCCATTTGATTTGCCATGTCATTCTCCATTGTTCTGCTTGCTGTTACCTTGGCTGTTATCCTGACTAAGTTAAGCACTTGGAATGCGCCCTGAGAGCATCTGGCTTCGCGGATGATACACTTTGATTTCCGCTCTCATGAGCTCTGTGATTTAGTTCGTTGCTGCTGTGACATGTTGTTTTTTTGATGTTCCTCTTTCGATCCTACCTGACCTTATTCAGATAGTCCAATCCCTGGGTGCAGGGTACTTCGGATCGCACACGACGCAAGATCGATAGAACAGTTTCTTATCATCACTGCACTTGTCAGTACTTTTATATTACTACATTTCACTGTTACTAGTACTTTTCACTGTTAATGTTCCTATTGCTATACCTATGGTCCTATGGTCGTTCCTGAAGTATGCCGGCACTACCTTGGAAAACGCTTCTCCCAGAGAGCTGGGTCTGATGATCATGGCATGGCCTGCTCGAATACAATCGTTCTTTTCCACTATGGGTATAAAGAAATGACACTAGCGATAAAAATTGTCAATAGTTGATTTATAGTGGGACAAGATTGCGTTTTCGTTGGTTCGTGTTTTCAGAAATAGCGATGGTCCGCAATGGTGGTAAGCAGGCGAGTAAGTTAAGTTTTTGAGAATCCCAGAAGGACGTTGATGTGAGCGCTGGTATGAAGGTCGACGTGACTTCAGGTCACAACCGCGAAGAAGTCATGATGCAAGTGTATAGGCTTGGTGTTCGGCCAGAACATGACCACGCAAAGCACGGTGATGTCAGACCTGGCCAAGCATCACCAATTTGGACCCTACCGCCCACGTCCTTGATCTCAAGTCCTGAGCCATGAAACCCTCTACCCTGAAGACTCAAACTCCCAAATGCGGGAAATTATGGCCCCAGCATGACACTATGAAACGTTACACAGCCTTCCTGACTCTTCATTCACAGACCCATGAAAGAAAAGGTTTCACAAATGCTTCACATCCTACACCCCAAGCTGCAACCCTTGAGCCCTAGGCCCTGAAACCCCAAAAATTTTGAGCCGCGAAGCCACGAAGGCGGCTTTCAACGGGCATAGCAGCTCTGAGGAGTGCTTCGAGAAGCTGGAAATGATGCCAGATTTCACACAAGCCATAATGTAACCTCCAGGGCTTAGGGTTTAGGGGTTTGGGGATATTATCCCCCTATTTTAATAAATGGAAACTGCTGTATATATGGTTATATCAGGATTGTATGAGCTATAGTCGAAACTCCTTAAAGGGATATAGGGGAGTATTATAGGGGCTATTAAGGGGGATGCTAGGAGTTTAGACTATGGCTCACTTGGGTTGTTATCTCGACGAAATGTAATGTAGCCTTTTTTGTAAGTTATGGGAATAATGTAGGTAAGCTGTGGAGCTTGCACTTGTCACGGAGGCTTTGAGAGCGGAGCTTACAAGATTTTTTCCGATTCAATGCGAACATGTTGTTTCAGACCATGAGACAAGGCTTGCTTGTCTGCGTGTAGCTAGATGTATGTGTGGCAATTGACAGCTAGGGTATCTCCAATTCTTGCTTCCGTGATCGTGAAGATGAAGTACCGGTTTCATGGTTTAGGGCTCACTATTGAGTGTTCAACAGGAGTATCCTGGAAGGGCCCTAGGGGTATCAGACATCATTTTGCAATTTGTTCTTGGTGTGGTGACAGACCGCAGAGCTGACAAGTTGCCGCGAAACTCCTTGCAAGTGTTGCAACGGCAGGGAATGTCGATAATTGGTTCCAATGTTCTGATGCCCAAAACACTTGTGCAGTTGCCACTGAAAAGTGCCACATCGTGTTTACGATTCTAGGTAGATGGGGACAAATGCTAATCTGCTCAGGCATGACAAGCATAGCCTATTTTCGAAGCCTTAGGCCTGGATCCCTGCAGAATCCCAGAACATACAGAACATCTTCTAAACCTCCGTTCAGGGAACAAAGTCCTGAGGATTGGAAGGCTGCAGAAGTGGGGGCTGCGGCTTCTTTCCTGGGTGCTGCTCTATGCGGCCACCTACGCACTCTTTCAGCCCTTGCTGGTTTCCTACCCGCACATCAGGACCATCGATATTAAATTAGGCAGAGGTTTTCAGGTCGTCAGTATCATCCTACAGTGTCCTAAGCCAAAAACTGTAAACCCTCAATCCTATAGTAGTTTCCGTTTGGTTTTCCATTCCCCCTATTTATCCCTAGAAAACCGCTTTTGCAAGAATGGTTGGAAACTTGGTGCATTCCCGTGCTTCTTTTTCGCACCGAGGTGGTTCTGGACATCTTCCCATTCCTTGGCCCGCACCTTCGCTTGGTAAAGCCAGAATCATGGGATCAAATTACAGTAGAACTCACAGTAGATTATATGAGCTGTTTTAACCAAGAAGAGGAACTAGGGGCTTTTGGAGAATCTACTGTAAACTTTACTGTAAACAATTTTGTTGATATAAGCCGGAGAACTTTCACTTGTTGGTTGTTAGCAGGAAATGAAGGAATGCATAGGAGCATGGTAACTATTGTTTTGTTAGACTTGATACAGGTTCCACTATAGGATCCCAACCTCCATTCCCTACCGGCAGAACTTTATTGGGATAATGGAAAAGAAAATGGAAACGACTATAATGGGTTATATAGGGGTTATATAGGGTTTATATTGGGGTTATATTGGGATAATGGAAAAGAAAATGGAAACCCCAATCTCTAAATCCTACACTTGCGGAACAAGGTACCTCAGCACTGGCGCAGGCTGGGTTGTTGGGATCGTAGTGTTCGTGGTCACGGCCCTCCTTGCCACCACCATCATCTCCTTAGCTTTCCTCATTTACCACCCGCTGGTCGGCTTGGCATACCTGGTGGGCCTGGGCCCCAATGCTTTCACTGTTGCTTTCTGGGGCACGGGCACGGCTTGTAAGTGCAAGTCTGCCTAACGCTAAGTTTCCTGAAGAGTATAATGCTGAAAGCGAGGAGTTTGCTGACACGCAGCATGCCTGCCGTGCGATGCCGAGGTGTGGGTCTTGCCGTCGGTGCTGTGATCGGCATCTCACATGCTCTGTCTTCATAGGGAACTGGTCCCACTCCATAACGGCGTTTGACAACGTCTTGAAGGCTCAATCAGCCTTTGCGCCAGCACGCAGGGGAAAAGCTAGTGTACTGATCATTCGTGCGGGATGACAGTGCCAGTAAAGCTCCGAGCATCCATCTGCGAGTAGCAATGTACGGACCTTTTTTCTGATACTGTTATCTGTTGCACTAGAAGCTTCCATTTTCTTTTCCATTATCCTTATTATATAGCCCCTATATAACCCCTACAATGGTACCTCTATATAACCCCTATGATGGTACTCCTAATTGAGAATTGATATCTCTTGATGACGGCAAGATGTAGCCTTCTGCAATCGCGGCTTAACATCTTTCGACAGACTATTCTAGGCTTGCTTCGCATTCTTGACCACCTTTGATTATAGGGAGTATATAGGGGTTATATAGGGACAATGGAAAACAAAATGGAAACTACAGGGAGTATCGGGGTTATATATTTCGCCGGGTTTTCCTGGGGTTTTGTCGTGCATTGCCTGAGCAAGCAGCTGGTTCCGGTTCGCGCGTCTTGTCGTTTCAGTAAGAATGCTGGCTGCCCTGGATCCCTGCGGATTGCCCACAGCCTTTACTCATACCTGTGCTTCATGCTCTCCACTGCTCAGAGCTTTCAGTAGATATGAATCTCATGGGTCAGCAACAAGCACGAGACAAACTGCAAGTCAGACAGACTTCAGCAGCAATGGTCCTTGCAGCCTTGCAGCAGCCATCAGTGTGAATATCAACTGACAAGTGGCGAGGACTAGCAGGAGGGTTCTGATCGCACCAAATATTGTTTGCATGTTGTGACTTGCCTGCTTGTTAATGTTCGTGCTGTGAAGCACGGCCAGACTTAGTGATGATGCTATTTCCGCAACTTCTGTTGCTGCTGCTCAGCGTGCTGCCTCCCGCTCGCTCTGATGAACTGAAGCCGCTGGCACCAGTTCGACGCTGCTATGTGCCGCCTGTTCGAGAAGGTGATGGCTGCGTGCGGATGCAGATACTACAAGGAGCAATGTACGGACTCAACCAGTACGGGCAGGAGACCAGCGCCCAGCGGCTCTGTTTAAAGAAGCTGCGGGAGGCCGTCAGAAAAGGGATATGTTCCCCTGCAACCTGCCTGATTTCTTGCTGCTAAGAACTTCCCTGTGACAGGTTGGGGCGAACACCTTCCAATTTGCTCCTGGCACCTGTGATCTCTGGAATTGCAGCTCCGCAGAGGCACTGAAAAGTGGAGAGTGGAGTTCCGGGCTGTCGTCTCCTGCAGTCTTCAGTGAGCTTTGCGACTACCAGGACCCCAACCCCAGTGCAGGGAGGCGCCACAGCCCGGTGTTTGTAAAGCTTTGGGAGTGGAACTATGCAGACATCAGCAAAGAGTGCCAAGACTTTCTCGGGCCGAATGGCTTTGATGCCGTCCAGGTGTCCCCAGTCACTGAGCACAAACTTGGTCCCCAGTGGTGGACGAAGTATCAGCCTGTGTCCTTCTCCCTGAGCTCACGCTCCGGCTCCACAGAAGACTTCGCGGCCATGGTTGCCACGTGCCGTGCAAGCGGTGTGGAGGTGATAGTGGATTTAATCATTAATCACATTGCGACCCCATGCAAGGAGGGGCGTGGGACGACTGAAGGGATGCCGTGTGTTGGCTGGAACGGAAGCCTCTACGGCAACAGGCGCTTGGCCGGGGCCAGGGGTTGGGATTCTGCCAGCCCTGAGCTCTTCAATCATTTGGAAGACTCTCTGATGGAGAACTGCGTTGTGGGTCCTCCAAGCTGGACTTGCAAGGCTGGCAGCATCGATGTCACTGACTGCAGCTGCTGCAGTTGTGATTTCCTGAAGCTTCCAGATTGGAATACGGCCCTGCCTGCAGTGCACGACATGCACATGAGACATGTGCAAGAGCTGCATGACATTGGTGTAACCATGTTGAGGGTCGACCTCTCACTGTTTGAGTCCATTGCGGAGCTGAGCAACGTGCTCAACACTGTCCCGTGGCACTTTGTTTACCAAGAGTGGTGGTGGGAAGCCCCGGACCCAATGCGCCACCGTTACATCGGACATTTTCGAGACATTACTTACAGATATCTCATCACACACTACTTGGGCAACTCGACGCTGGCCAAGCTGCCAGAGGCCTTGACGTTGTCGCGAGGGCATGACGAGATCCGTCCTGAGACGAGCATTTATCCGATAGCTTTTCATGACGGCCGAACTTGGAAAGCAAACCCCGCCAATGCCACCTACAAGCACCTTGGCTTGAACAGTTGAGACTTCAAGTCTGGGAGCTCTAACTGTGAAAAGTTTGCATGTTTGGCTGGCAATAGCTGGCATTTTCTGGCATGAGTGCTTTCAAAAGAGCTTTGCACCAGGAACGGCCTGGAGTTTCATCAGCAGCAGAAGTTTATGCTGGCCTGGCCAATGGGGGCGTCTGTGCTGCACCTCGTCTCGTGCCATGGAGGGTTTAAAACTTAGCAAATGTCACCTTGTGAAAAAAGACATGGAAGGATAGACTTGCATGAAACAGTTTGGGGTATGCCGCAAGTTTGAAGCCTTCAAGGGCCCATTTAGGTTCCAGCATGGGAAGCAGGGATGGTCTCTTTCTTTTGTAGTTAGCTGTATGCTTCCCTCAGGGCTGAAAACCTCCCGGCCCTGGGATGTTACAGGTGGTTAAAGTGTGAGCTTTGCCTTTTCTAAAGCCCCCTGCCAAAGCACATAGATTCCCAAAGTATGATGAAGGCGGGTCCTTCGCATAGGTGTTCTCAAGGCCGTGTTCTCTAGCAGCAGAGTTTTCAAAACCTTCGGAGGATGAGTTGAGCCTGCAGCTCCGTGGGGGCTCTGAAGCACTGTCCGGGTTTCCAACAACTGGGCCCCTCTTTTCGAGTACCTGTTCAGGATTGAGGTAGGGCCCCCTTTGCTTATGGAAAGCCCCATCACATCCCAACAAAACCCTACCCCTAAACCCTAAACCCTAAACCCTAAACTGTGTAATCTTCCTAAAGTGGCGTGCTTAGGCTTTGGGGCGGTTTCGGATGGGCGTCTATGAGTGATGGGCCGCCAGGTTGCGATGCTGCCTGTCTTGAACTCAAGAGTTTCTTATGGTCATCTTGGGGTTATGTTGGGGTTATAGTGGGATAATGGAAAGGAGCATGGAAACTACAGGGATTATAGGGATTATGTAGGGGCTACAAGGGATTGGAGGGGATATTTTGGGGATATATAGGGATAATGGAAAAGAAAATGGAAACGTCTATTAAGGGTTTAAGGTCTAAGATTCTCTTATTTGGATTGAGCAGGAATGGATCCCCGCAGTAGCCCTTGTTTCATGTGCAACGACATAACAGTGTCTAAATTCTTTTCCAATTGCTTAGGTCAATCGCCTCTTTAATAGCACCAGTTAATAGGGCCTTAGTATACCTGCAGTAACCTATTGTGGTACCCATTACTGGGTGGGGGATTGACCCAACCAAAACCCTAAACCCTAAACCCTAAATCCTAAACCTTAAGCCCTAATTAGTAGCAACCATCAAATTCGGGCTGTAGGGCTTTTGGGGTCCAGGTGATGGTTTTTGCACCGGCAAGGTTGTCGCAATGAGCATTACAAGCTGGCTTTGGGATGTAGTTACAACATGATCTATAGGGTTTAGGGTTTTGGTCTAAACTCCTGAAAGGGGGTTGTATTGGGGTTATAATCGGGAGTATTACAGGGGTTACTAAGGGGGATGCTAGGAGTTTAGACTATAGCTTACATGTACTCCTGGGGAAGTTTAGAGCTGTTATTTACAAGGTCCTGAAGCCTGAATGACAATAATAGCCCTCATTTTTTCCATTCCCCCCTAGGCCTATATGCTATTACAATATTAATCATCAAATACCAGTATTAATGACATGTATAACATTAGTCATAATATTGACAGTGGTCGCAATAATTCCCTGAGCTCCCCCAACCCTAAACCCAAAAGCCCCAAATCCCCCAAAGTCCCAGCGCAGTTCCGGGGCGAGCAGCGGTGCGAGCCCCGCCCGGTTTTCGTGGGTGGCAAGGACGGGGGAGCAGCTCGTTGAGGGTTTAGGGTTTAGGTTTCTACTGCAGAAGCAAATGCCTCCTAGAGTTGCAGTACAATGGGCTCCACGGGCTTGTTCCAACTATTCATGTCCCTGTAGTACTGGCTTTCTAGGAACGCTTCAGGAAATGCAAAATGAAAAAGTCTTATTCTGTTCTTGTTGCTACTTGTATGATGTCATAGAAGTAGTAAAGCTGCTCAGATCCTGAGGTTTCATGGCGGTCGTGATGGTGAAGCAGGGAAAGGTGTTATGTTCTCCTAAGTATTCATGTCTGGTGTGCATGCGTGGGGCTAAGCTCCCTCTCAACGTGAGCGAAAGCCCACAGAACATGAAGATTCCTCCACTGATATCCGCATTTCCTGCTGAGAAGTGCATTATATCTCTCCTTGTGCCTTCAGGAGCGACAACCCTGAAACCATAACATACCCTAAAGCCCCAAAGCTGCCAGGCTCAGTGTATGCCCACACCGAGAGAGTCGCCTTTGCCATCAGATCTTGCTCCTCGTCAAGACGGGAATTTTTCGACGAGGGTGTAGGTTGACCATCAACGAATTTGAAGGCGCGGTGCCTTTTAGCTTTGTATGGAGATCGTTTTAGGAATTCCAGATGGGCACTCTTCTGGCACCTCTTTCGCGTTGCTTCCGGGCCTTGTTTGTTCTTGGACCAGCTCGTTGCCAAAGCTGGGATCCTGCAACTAGTCTGCGAGAATGCCTTACCGGATTCAAGAAAACAAACGGCATTTGTGATAGCCAAGTGTTTTATGTGTGTAATTTACGCAACTTTTTTCATTGCTGCAGAAATCTTCGACATGTTATCATAGTTGTCCTGACTTTCACGGTGGTAACATTCTAATCACTGGCTGCTTCATTTAGTGGCCTTGTATCCAAATCGGTCCAGACTCCCCAAGTCATCATGCAACGTAGAGTGATGCTTGCAGCTGCAGGGATAGCATTAGTTCTCAACTATGCACTCTGTTTGGAAATCTCAAAGTGTATCGCCTCAGAATATGTTCCTCATATCGGAATTTCACAAGTAACGTCTCTCAAAAGGCCGCTAGTGTTTCAGATGCAGCTTCGACAGTTCAGACTGTTTAGACAGGTTTTACATACCTAGCGTTTTATGACATGCCTCCCTCAACCGTAAATCCATAACCGTGTGTGCAATACAATGCGTTGCCAGCCAACACCATATAACTCTTTTATAACCCCATCATAATATAGTAGTTTCTTTTTTCCCCATTATCCCAATATTACCCCAATGGCACACAGTGAGCTTTGGCATGAGGAAGCTCAAAGCCATGGCAGGAACCGCCATTTTCAAAATCCCTTCTGAGTACGCGCTCGTTGCTTTGTTACAGATCTGGTGGTTTCCCAGAATAAGGGGACCCCAATAAAGAACCCAAAGTGCTATAATCCTTCATAGTGGGATCCCCAAAAAAGGTACTGCTGATTTTGGGAAGCCCCATATCTTCTACAGTTGGATTTCTGGACCCTTGGCCATCCTTGGGCAACCCTGAACTCAACATATTTCAGATCCAAACATGCATTACACTTCCGGGTCTGCGGGGACTTTGAGGTGGATTATAGCTTATAGCTGAAGCTCCTGTTGGGTTTCGACTACCCTGGCCCTCCACGCCCACCTCTGCGATCATAATCCTTGCCCCCCTGATTCCAACGCCTTAGGCAATGAAGCGTTCTGTTAAGGAAGTTAAATTAAGTTACTATATTGGGGAAACCCTCTTATTTACTATATATACCCATTATGGTAACTTAATTTAAGTTCCTTAGCAGCAACCCAGGCAATGAAGCGTACTTGGGTCTGCGAGCACCGGTGGGAAGGTGTAGCTGGTCTTATAGCCTCTTGGCTGGCGACCACTTCGGCTGAGGGGGCCAGAGTTTAGGTGACACATTAGTTGACAGCAGTCCTCCTTGAACAAGGTAGTGATATGAAGCTAGGAAGTGCCACAAAGCCTACGCGACCCCTACCCTTCTCTCCATGAGCTGGTTACTGGGGTCTAATTGCCTTGCATAACATACATAGTTGGGGCTGTGATGAGTTGGCATCTCAATGCAAGTTGACATTTGATTCGGTACCTTGTGCTGTCGGCATTCTACATGGGATTCAATGGCTTGAGAAGGGTATCCTGATGCAAGTGGGATAAAGTAGGCTTGGCTTACATCAGCGATCGAGGGTCTGAGATTCTTCTTGAGTTGTAAGGATCTTTGGAGCACCGTGCTTGGAACTTGAATGGGGCTTGCATGTATTCCCTGTGGTGTTGCATGATGTGTACATTGCACGCCGTATGCTCAGTCTTGTTCACCCCCCAGAGCAAGGAGAACTACCCTAGTTCCAAGTTTTCAAGCCCGTGAACCTTCAGCTGCTCTACATTGGTCTGTAGAGTAACTTTCCAGCTCGTTCAGGACTCAGCTTGTAGTAGTTCCTTGAGGTTAGATCTATGGCGCAGGCTTCTGAGGTTTGGGCACTCGAGTCCAAGGGTCTAAGGCTCCTTAGCGTTGGAGGTCATAGTGCTTGAACTTTTTGTAGGACCCTGAATAAGATTTAGTCCTGGAATGAACCCATTTCATCAAAAAGGGCGTCTGATGGAAATTGAAGGGTATGCTACCCCGTCCTTCGTACATCGCCAAAACCCCTTTTAAACTTACAGCAGGTTGGTAGGGAAAAAGGGAATATAATCCCTATCCAATCCCTATGTAATATACTCGCCCATTCTCTGCAAACCCCGCGTAAGTAAAGGAGCGTAAGGAAACCCAATGCTCCTATTGACCTTAAACCCTAAACCCTAAACCCTAACAAATCGAAGGGTTGTAAAAAGCAAGCCCCAATGCTCCATGACTGGCAGTTTCTGGCCTGAGGAGTTCCGGAAGGCCTGCCGTGGCTTAGCAGTGACGAGAAGCTGGAAGGTTGGATCCTAAAGCCATGTGAGCTATGAACTCCTTCATGGGGGTTATTTAGGAGATTATGTGGATTTGGAGTTTACGGTTTAGTCTAAACTCCCGAAAGGGGGTTACATAGGGAATCTTATGTAGGGGAGTATGATAGGGGTTTCTCAGGGAGATGCTAGGTGTTCTGACTATAGCTCAGGTGCAGTGGGGTGGTTTTAGGGGTTTAGGGTCCAGGCTGAGGAGTGTAGGGGTTTAAGGGTTTGAGGGTTCTATTGGTTTAGAGGCACTTTTTTGGGGGTTTTTGGTTTCGGTGCTTAGGGTTGAGGTTTGAGAATTTGAAGGAAAGTGTATTGAATGGGCCTAAATCATCGCAATCATATTTTTCTGGAGGAAACTCGATTTTCAGGATCTGAATGGAATAATCTTTGCTAGTTGGTTTAGGGGTCAGTACTTAGGTCTAGGATTGGTCCTCCTTCTTGAGCTTTCCAAAAGATCTTACAAGGGAAGGGTGAGTATTTCCGAGATGGGTTCCCAGAGCTTGTTACAATATAGTCCCCCTTAAATAGATAGAATAAGGGTATAGGGGGATCTTGTTATAATATACCCAAAGCCATATTCTGTCTACGTCTGGGGACTGAGCGCTTGGAACAGGCTCCGGACATTTTCTAAGTCCCCCAAAATCTCTTCAAAACAAGCTCCCATGCAGGCACTTCTAGCCATGCACTTTCAACCCTTGACCCCCAACCCCTAAACCCTCAATCCCTGCATAAACCCTGAACCCTAAACCATAACCCAGATCCGAGATTAGTAGGCCCCCTACCCTTAATAGGGATTCTAACTCTAAGCCCTAAATAGTAGTTTCCATTTTCTTATCCATTATCCCTATATACCCCCGACATTCCCCCTATATTACTATATTACCCCTATAAGGCCCCAAAAAGGAGGGTCTGTGAGGAGCCGGAAGTTAGCCCGGGTCGGCTGGCTTTTCGAGCGGGCAAGGTGGGGTCTAGCGTGCTGTCACCTTACTGGGATAAAGGTTGGGTGGACCTCCAGGTTTAGGGCTTAGGGTTTAGAGGGGTTTAGGGTCTAGGGTTGTAATAGCGGTATACTAGGAATATAAGAAGACCTGAATATAATTACCATTATCCCTTATTGTGACAATTGCTGGGTGGGGGGTTCCACCTAAGACAAAGGGCTGTATTTAGGAATTGAATTTAGGATGTTGGGTGTCAGGTGCGGTACTTTTTCCTTCATGGCGGCATTGTTCAGAAGTTAGGAAGTTTCAAGAGCGTCTGGACCTAGGAGCCATTTTAGTAAGTTGCAGTTTACGTCTTAGGGTCACATGGTGTGCGTCTTGGGCGCACGAGTGGGTTCCGTGCCTTGTTGATGACTCTGTGGAGGCGGGATTAAGCGAAACAGCTGTTCCTTGATCAGCTGGGCTTCATTGTCGTTTCTTGTTTTTCCACTTCGTGGCGCAGTAGTACTGATCCTTGACGCATGTACCCCTTCCCTGTACTGGATGGCAGGAGAAATCCACATCCCATTTACCTCTGCGCTCGAGGAAGATCTAGGCAAGCAGTGCTTGCGTAAGAAGTGCATACATGAGCGCAAGTTGGGTCTAGGTCCTTGCAGTGTTTTGCTGCAGGTTCGGGGGGATCTAGGAAGCCCAAACCCTAGGCCTTAGCCCCACATCTCTCATTTTCACACCTTCAAAGTGAGTTATCCCTGCCTTGAAGTATGAATGGAGGAATGCTTTGCGGCATTGGTCCGTGGCTACAATGCGCAGCTGGACTCTCCATGGGGTCATCTGGGCAGCTCGGCCAGCAGACTCTAGCCTAGTAAGGTCGTTGGGAATGGAACTGAAAATTGAAGCTACTACTTCATGTAGGGTTTGGGGTTTAGGATTGGGGGAGTAGGGTTTAGGGTTTGCGGCCTAGTTAAGAACAGGGGAATGGCTCTCTGTGTTAGTTCCTATGTACTCTCTCATAAAACTTTCAGTTTCCTGCGCCATTCTCAACTAAGCATGAGGAAATGCAGGGAGTACACAGGGAAGTTTAGTGATTGTATTGGGCATGACATTGTGAACCTTGTCGGGGCCAGGCAAGAACTAGCAAGGGTTGAGGCATCAAGGCTTTGGGTGTCAGGCGGTAGATCCGCGTGGTGTGTTAAGTGGGTGCAGAAGGGGCTGTTACATGAGCCATAGTCTAAACTCCTTAAAGGGGGTTCTATAGGGGATCATATAGGGGACCACTATATGGGTTATTCAGGGGGACACTAGGAGTTTAGACTCATGGAGATTGATGGGAGTTATGATGGGGTGCGCTAGAGGGATTCCTACCTGGAGCCTAGACGGCTACATGGTAAATCTGTTGCGGCATCAGTTGCTAGCATCCAGGCAGAAGGAGCCAGCATATTTCCTCTAAAACCAACCGTCATCCTTAGCATCTCCTGATCTGATTCACCGCCTAACCTTGGAAGCACAGGTTTCAGGTGCAATCAGTTGAGTAAGATGAGATGTGTCCAAGCGCTTTGTATGCCGCTATGAGAGTCTTGGGTGTCGCTCATGTTGGACGGACAGGATTTCCTCAATCACAAGTACCACTGCCCATGATAAAAGCATTCTTTAGTCACACTACGTGCTGGGATGGGTAACTTGAGGAGCTAAGAATGGTGGATTGCTTCTGTGTTGTGCTTAGGGCACAAGCACAATCCCGGAAGCAGGCGCTCCTATGACCTGGCTAAAGTAAGCCCAGTACATGCCCAAAAAGAAGCCACCAGTTATTCAAAAGAGTATGGCACCCAAGCTCCCTTAGACGTAAGAGGTTTCCCCTCTCACCACTGCCAGTCATTGCACCTCGCAGGCAACTGGCTGCTGGATGGTTTGTATGTGGGCTTGCCAAGCGGTCGATATTGCGAAGCTGGGCAGGGGTCTGGCAAGGTTTTGTTTTCCTATAGAACCCCTATGATCCCTATAGTTTCCATTTTTTTCCGTTATCCCAATATTACCCCAATATATACATTACCCCTATATGTAAATATATATATATATATTTACCCCAACATTGACGGCCCTTTGAAGCATAAGGACCTGGGATCCCTGGCCACACAGCGGGGATGGAACCGGACGAGTTGCCCAAGGCAAGTCGTCATCGGCACGCATGGCAGGACTGGGATTACAACATTATTATTATTATTCTTATAAATATTATTAGTATTATTACTTTTATTATTATTACTACTATTACTATTATTATTATTAGAGGATTACTGAGTTGCCGTTAAGGAACTTAAATTAAGTTACCATAATGGGCATACATAGTAGATAATAGGGTTTCCCCAATATAGTAACTTAATTTAAGTTCCTTAACAGCAACCCAGATTACAACAGGGCTGAGGGTTTTGGGTTTGGCATTTAAGGTTTTCGGTTCGGGATCGAGGATTTTTAGTTCAGGGCTTGGCTTGGAGTCCAGGGCCTTGGGTTTAGGCGGAGTAACAGCGTGTAAAAGAAGTATGTTCCACAATGTAATAGCAGAAGGATTCGTTTAGGGATGTTGCTCTTCCTCATGGGTCGAGTGCTCCCAACAGACTCCGACGTGGGCTCTTCAAAGATTTTCTCAGCAGTTGTACAGGTTTCAATGAATACCCTAGATAACATGATGGTTTCCATTCTCCTTCTCATTCCCCTATATACCCCTATATAACCCTTTTCTGATGGTTTATTACTAGGGTATTCAGGCTTTACGATCATGCTCGCATGAGTTGAAAAGACTCCGGAGGCCTGGTGGCTGGGGTCGAAAACTCAAACTTCAATGAGCTTTGCAGGCTTTATTCGTGGAACAGAGAAGGATAGAACAACTTCACCTGAAATCAGCTTTTGTGTTCCTTTGTTGTGCTCTGGCAGTGACAGATGATGATTCAGATTCAAAATTATGCAGACAGAGGCGGCTTGCATACATCTGGTGTATTTTGGGTGTAAATGTGTTCTCACATAGGCACTTCAGGAGTTTTGGGATTAAGGAGTAAGGCGCAGAGTACTCGGGTTGAGGGAATACGTCTCTCAACGAGAGGGGTTCAGGAACTAGGGCTTGGATGGCTTGGGCCGTCTCACATATGAGGGTTTCCCAATATTAGGGGCAGGTACCCTTTTGGGGGTCCCTGTAACAAGGACTAAACTATTTCGGGGTCTACATTGGGTTCCCCCCTGTCTAGGGAAAGTACTATATTCGCTGCAGGATTCTCAGCGGCATCGTTTTGGAGGGTGACCTGCTGGCCATTTATATCGGAGCCAGGATGTCATGATGCGTTGACAACCACTTGTCATCTCTATCAACAGCGGTTTTGGTGTGATAAGTGTTGGCTTTACAATTTTATCATGTCTTAGCCTAAACCCCTGCTAGTTTAACTGATGTACATAGGCATGCTGGTGGTCTCACCGGTGCACACGGCCAGGGCACGTCTGAGTTGGCAATTACAAGGTTGCCAGCCAGCGGAGTGGCCGCGTTTGAAGTGTCAGAGATGGGCCCAGCGTTTGATTTGGCTTTCCGTAAAAACAAGTTGTATTATTTTCGGAGCCTTGCAGTAGGTATGGTGTGGGTCGTAAGTTGTTTGAGGGTACATGTGGAGACACCAGTTTCCATCAATTTGTGCCTGCTAGACCCAAACAGCAATGAATTGCGGCATTGATTTCCAGGCCAAACCCCAGGAATTCTGGTCGTATAGCATGCTTAGGGTCATCAGGTTTTGTCCGTCCACGGCATTTCCTGCCATGGCAGCTCTGCCGTCAGTAAAACTGGACCCAGACCTCGTCCGGTGGTGGACCAGCAGAATTCAGCTCTGTACTGACTTGCAGACGCGGCTCCCCAAGCAGTAAGATCATGTTTTCCACCAATCTTGACAAATGACTTAGGCTTGCTTCGAGATTGAAACCTAGTCCTTGAGGTCTAGGAAGTGATCCATCATGGCAGAACCAGCTTCCTGATTATTCCATTGTGCGGGTCATCGCTATGAAGATTTTTTTCATTAGCTGTACTTTCAAAGGTGGAAGTGCTTTCGAATCTCTAGAATGTTGTCCAGACCGACCGCGACTGTGGATGCCCTGTTGTCCCAGGACTATTACGGTCGCGGATTTCTATTTTCTTGGTTTGAAAACCAATGCCCATGAGTTGCACATTTAGTACGGTGTGACAGGGCTGGCTATGATTTATTGACCCTTTACGAAGCCCAAGTGATGGTGTCTGCCCTGATGGAGCACAAGCCGGTTATCCTACGCCGTATGATATCTTCCCGCAGAGCCGCAAGTTCCCAAGTCCGCCAGTTTGAAGCAGTTTGGCGTGAGATACGCCTATGCCCAAAGCAGGCTACGATTTCAGAATCGAGAGTTTAGGATTCGATGCGGTCCGCGCACTATGTAGCAATGTTGTTCTACATGCTTCTTTGGGGATTTGCAGAGCCAGATGGAGTTTCATCAGAATCTATCGTAATTTCATTGAGTGTTCACAGGTCCCTGAACCACGCCCCTGTCTCCAGTCCAAAGTTCCTAGATTAAAGGTTGACAACATGAAACGTGAGGAGCCTGAACGTGCGATCGAGCATGAAGAAGCTTCACGGATTTGTTGGTCAGTTCGGGCTTCAACATCGAATGTTCCTTGTTTGAGTGGTTCCCAGCAAAGTGCTGCTCATCTGAGTTGGTTTTCAGGGTGCACGTTGTCCTTACTGCCCTCTCGTGCATACTGTTGGGACCCGCCGTATTTGTCGGAAGACCGCATCCAGAACCTAAAGCCTCAGCACTTTCACCCCCAAATGCTAAACGACAAACCCTAAGCCCCAAAACCTAAACCCCACACCCTAATCGACAAGACCTTGAGCCAAAATGAATCCAGACAACGCTGGACACCAACCCTAAACTCTTCTCCACGGTTTGTGCCTTCGCATCTTGGTGGTTAGTGGGGATGAAGGACTGGACTATCGGAACATGTTTCTGGGGGGTTACATATTGGGCTCCTCGAGGGTTTTTCCTCCATTCCCTACACGAACCACCTGTTTGTTTTGGGAACATCTTGCCTCCGAGAGGCTTGAGAAGCCAAAAAAGGTTTGATGCGCGCGCATGGGTACTTCTACAGACAGACTGTCTCATAACACGGCCGGAAGCTTGATGTGGCCTGGAGCGTGTGAGTCTCATCGACATTGCAACGTGATAGCAATGAGCAGCGGCTGCATGGGAGCTGGCCACATTCAAAAAAGGTAGTTTAGGGTTTAGGGTTTAGGGTTTGACAGAACATGGTACATGACGTGTCTTTGAAACCTCGTGCATAAGCGGGAAAGGGCCGTCATCGTGCCAGTGACAGCATTGCATTGGCCAGCAGCAGCAGCCCCTTCAGTGTACTACTAGAATTTTTGATACATTTCGAGAAACAATCCCTTCGAAAGTTGACTTTGTCTGTCTAGTGGATGACAGGCGAAAATTGACGATTATAGAAACCATATTGCGTTCCTGGAACTTACGAAAACTTCTCCTTTTCTCTCGGAAGAGACTCGAAATTTTCAGCACATCTGCCCCTCGTTTGGCTCAGGCATTTGGCGTAGTAAGCTTGCATTTTTCGGCACGTGACATGGTAGCTAGTGGCCGGTGCCTTGGAGCCATTTTTTGTAACGGATTCGGAATCCGTTCAAAGATCAATAGTTCTTCTTGTTCTAGAAGCAATGCTATGCGTGTAGAAGGAGTTCTAGCAGCCAGAATGACAGCAAGCATGATGGAACAACTGCAAGTTGGATAAGTCAGGGTAGCTGAAGAAAAGAAGGCTTTTGTGCCTTTGCCAAGCGGCGGGCCCACGATGAGCCAAGCACTGGTTGCGAGATCAGGGGCCTTGCTGCGGCAGGCGAGTTGACCTTGCTGACGTGATGAGAGTTAGGAGCCCGTTCATATGTAAACCTCCTAAGCTATACAATCAATTTTCTCTGTTATCTCCTCTGTGCGCTGTACACACGGCGACTAACCAGTGTCTGGGACATATTAGAATGATTAGATAAGATATGCCTTTCAGGTTGCTGTTTTTGCAGAAGCACGCAAGCTTGTTATGATGATGTCAGCCATCTTCCTTGACAGGGTTCACCTGAGACTCCAAGGCCAACAGACACCTAATCGCTCCTTGAATTGCAGGGGATTTGTAAACTCATTGAATCGGACCGGGTAGGGAGTTTTTGATGCCTTCACATGATAGAGGCTGCCCTAATTTTTAATCGCAAAAACAGTGGAATCATCGTCTCGAGGCATGCTTTAAGCTCGGAAGCTCGGAGCATTAAACTCCAAAGCCTGACCTGCTTCTTGCCAGAGGATGACCCCGATGCAGCTTTGGAGCCACTCGTTTCGAACGAGGGACTTTCCGTGCACCTACCCACTGTTCCAGGTTGTCCATTTTTTAGGGCTTGGGGATTTGTGGAGACATGCTCGTTTCGGATAGCCAAGTGTCTGCAAGACCGTTTTGGACATAACCCTGAAACCTAAAGCGCTAGTAGCTGCAACCCTTACAATTCAGGCTTCCAAGCTGACGTGCGCATGTAAAACCAAATGCCTTCCATGGCACCAGTAGTAGCCACTGATATCTGTAGATGCATCAGTTGTAGTATGTGGAAAAGCCCATAGCCCCGCAGCAGGTTGCCAACAAGAGCACGCGGAATTCGCGAAAGGAGCTCCATACTCTGTAGAATCCCCAGTTTCGACCCCACAATTCCATCCCCAAATGCATCTAACGTCCCCTTTAAACCTAAACTCCAACCCCAACCCCCAAACCTAAACCTAAAACCCTAAACTCTGAAACTCTCAGGTCATGGACCCTAATCATCCCAAACCCTAACATCCTTCATTTCCCAGGGTTTAGGGTCCAGCATGTACAAGAGAATGTTGGGGGGGTTTATTCAAAGGACCTAAACCTGAACCAGCCGAGGTGTGCAGTTGAGGCTTTGGAGACTATCCGCGGCGAGGGTGGCGACAAGGCCCCGAGACAAATGATTGGTCTCCAAGTTAGACTGGTTCTCAGTTTTATTGTTCTGGCTACTGGATTTTATTTCTAGTAGTATTGGTAGGGGTATTCACTGATTACTAGAGGTATTCTGAGTATACTTGCTTATTGTCACTACTTTCAGTCTGTTTCTTTGCCGTGGTAGAACTTCCAGGCTTAGGATGTTCGTTGTTTTCTTAGATACGTATTTGCAGATGATGTCTCCCCGCCCTTGATTCGATGCGGGCGTGCTGGACTTGAAGAAGATGTGTTCCCCACGCCCTGTCACCCATTTCCTGGAGTGCCCAACAGCATTGTTTCAGTGGCCAACCTCAGAGGTCCATCGCAGTTTTCAATCACGAAGGTTCCCTGAAGTGCCCCAAGCCCAGAGTGTCCCTAGAGAGAGCTCGACCTACAGCATGTTGGAGGCCTGTCTCACAGGATGACAAGCATTCTGGAAGACATCTCAGGTGCGAGGTCAACGGTTGGATTCGGGGTCCAACATGGGGTTTTCCATTTGGCCTCCGAACATTACCCTAAACCTTAAAAGCCTAACCCGAGTATGGGGAGCCCTCAAAAGGGGGGACCACATTATGTTAGAAAAAGGCTGCAGGTTCTCATGATGCCCCGCAGCTTGCTGATTCAGCAGGCTTGGGAAAAGCTCAGGTTATAGCCCGATGCCATCGTATTTTTTCTATTAGCGGTTGTAGGTTACAAGTAACACCCGTGTGTCATGATACAGGTGCCTGACTCTCCATTTGACTCCTCGTTTTAAACGTAAACCCTATACAACTTAAAGAATCCCTGGATATCATGAGTTTTGACTATTAAGGCCCCTCACCCCTAAATATTATCGTGGTCTCCACTGTCTCTTTGGGGGCAATCCATGATGAGACCCTAAGCTCTAAACCCTGAACCCTAAACCCTAAATCCTAAGCCCTAAACCCTAAACCCCAAACCCTAAACCAGAAACCCTAAATCCTAAACCAGAAACCCTAAATCCTAAAGCAGAAACCTTAAACCCTAAACCCGAAGCCCCGCAGTCCACCTGGCCAGGCAGTAGAGCTCTCAGCGCTCTGTGCCTGCGTTGATGCCCTGGTGGCCTTGGGTGATGACCTGGCCTCAGCCTCTTTATTCATTTGTACAATAGTCTAAACTCCTTGAAAAGGATTATATAGGGGATTATATAGAGGACTACTATAGGGGCTATTAAGGGGGATACTAGGAGTTTAGACTATAGCTCATTTGGTAGTTTCCCAAAATAGACCCCAATATAGACCCCAAAATGCTATAATCCTTGTTTTTGGGACCCCCAAAAATGGTACCCCTAATGTTGGGAAATTCCCGTTTGAAGGCACGAAAGGGGCCCCAAGACCCCAAACTTCTAGCCACAAGCCTGGGACATCCTCGGGGAGATATTTCTTTTGGATATCATGGCGCGACAAATCTGGTCAAAAGTTTCTCATACGGTCCCGAAGAGGGACCTTGCAGGGAGTTAGGCACTGCATGGCCCTCAGAGTTCGTAAAAGCGTTTCCGAGAACTCCAAGGCAACTAAAGTATGTTCCAAGCCCTGTTCTGACTAAATATGTCTCCACATTCAGCAATATGACAAGATGTCAGCCATGTCGCATGGAAATGCTGCCGCAGCAATGCTCGTCATCGGCTGCTTTACTGAATACGTAATTCGCTTCAATATCTACGTCTTGCCCTAGCCCAAAGACATACTGAGGCCACAAAGGCAGCGTCTCGGGCAGAGGAGGCAGTGAACTCTCGTGATTGTTCTGCTGCTGCCTGTGACGGTGGTAGTCCTTTCCCAGCGTCAATGTTGTGATTGTAACGATGCTATTGTGGCAGCTTGCGACAGGCTGTTGCCATGGCGAATGCTTTCGAGAGCAAGCTGTCCAAGGACCGTTCTGGCCTGTTTCTGCGTGAAAGGGTTGAGGGTACGAGTTTTAAGCTAATGCCGGGAGGGTCAGGTAAACACAATAAACAATTTGGCAAGCCTAGTTATCTCGATTATTGAACTACTAAGTGTCCCCGACCCTACAAGTAGCGTTTCTAGGGTTTGGGATGAGGTATGTTGGCGGCCGTTGGTTTTGA
This sequence comes from Symbiodinium pilosum, assembly GCA_905231905.1. Taxonomy (NCBI): domain Eukaryota; class Dinophyceae; order Suessiales; family Symbiodiniaceae; genus Symbiodinium; species Symbiodinium pilosum. Next base: position 7,263 of record CAJNIZ010033002.1, on the reverse strand, counting down.
GGTTATCGCAAGATACTAGCCAGACCCTGGCACTTACTGGTTTCTTCTAGGGAACGGAAGCCCCGACAGAATCCCCAAGACTGTAGTTTCTATTTCCTCTTCTGTTCCTTCAACTCACTGCTAACAGCAAGCAGGGCCATTGCCATGCCCTCGCAGGCCGTTGCACTGCTGGCGCTTGTGAAGGCGCAGCTCATGTCACACCAGGCCGGAGCTCGAGCTTTTCCCCAGGCTTTACCATGGCTTTCTAGGATCGTCAAAGATATCGCGATTGAGCTTCTCTGCCTTCAGCCGTGGCCTCCAGCTACCATGGACTTCCCAATATAGCACACCCCAGGTTGCTGATTGCATTTAGGGTTGAGGAGCGCTGCTTGGTGCCTTAGATCGTTAGAGCCATTGCAACGATAGACGTTGTGTCCAATGAGCCTGGACCTACAGTACCACGAGGACCTCTGTCCATGCAAGCCCAAGGCATCCAAGGACGCGCTGTCCGTGCTTCGGGAAATTGGGGCGACTTGGGGCGAGACAGTGCGGGGCCTCAGGGTGAACCCAGATCCATGTTGTGAACCCCAGGGCAGAAAACGTGCATGTAGATAAGTGTTTTTTTCTTTCGTCTGAAGAGCTTTGGAAAAGGTGGAAGTTTGGCCTTTGCGTTCACGTTGTTGTTTAAGCATAGACTGAAGGCATTTGTAAGGCATCCAGTAGCCTGGTGCTGCGTTGGGTTTGCCCAATCGCAATGGCTGCCGAACCTTGAGAAATCTCCACATATTGCACGTTATGTTTTGGAGACTTGCGTGGTCGAACTTGTCTGAATTACATTGAGCCAATCTAGCAAAGTTCCCGGCTAGCGTGCCAGTCGCAAAGCCATGGATGAGTCCAAAGGCTTTCATAGTTGCCTTGCTGTACTTGTCACGCATTCAAATAACGGGACTGGTAAGAATGTAGGCTAGAGATGAAAAAGGCCCATGATTGATCGTTTCCCCCCCTGACGTTTAAATACACCTTACCCTCTACTATTAGCTATGTTCCGCAACATACATAAATCTATACGCTTTTTTGTCTCCGAAATATGTGGTGCTAGCGGGGTAATTTGTTCTTTTACGGGGAGGGCATCTTCATGATCAATGCCTGCAATGTACGCCACCAATATCCTATACTCGCTAAGAAGTATCGTCGTGGATAATATTACTAGTGTTGCATTATATGCCTACTCGTGTCGCTAGTCATGGCAGCGCCCGTACCGCGACACCATCACCCAGAACTTCAAACTTTACTTGAGGGCTTCTTTAAGCATGGGGTAAGCATGGGGTACTATCCCAAATCCTATATGTACAAATTTCCCACATGCTCAGACATCATATATTATTTCTATAGTGTTACGTGCTGTCAGAAAACCCTTGTGGAATTCCCTGTGCGCTTGAAGTGCTCCGGACAAAAGCGTTTACAATTCCGATTTTTGGGGTCTTCTCTTATAGTTAAAGGCTAAACCTTCAATCCCGAAACCAAACCCACAACTGCACCCTACACGCTAAGCTACAAAGTTCTAAACTTTACTATAGACCCTAAAGCATACAACCCAAACCGGGTTTAGAATTTGGTGCTGTTCCAGGCCTTACTGTTGGGCCTCGCACAGGAGGGTGCAAAGGACCTCGCTTCAATGTTGGTCAAGGGCTACGGGTTCAGGGTCTAGGGTTCAGGGTTTAGGGTAGAGTTTTCGGTTTGAGGTTTAGCATGTGAAGATAAGGTCTACAGGGAAGTTTAGGGGATGTACAGCGGGTGTGTAGGGCAGTTTTGTGAAGGACGTAGGATGCATGCAAGTTTCGTCTCAATATGCCGTTATTTGGAATTAAAAGCCTGAAATGACATCCCCTCATTGTTTCAAACCACAATCCCCATGAAGCACCATACAATTCAAGTTCTCATTTCATTTCAATCGCTCCATTTGATTCTCCATCAGGGTAAGAAACAGCTCAGCATGGTAGGTTGTGAAAATCACGGTTCTTTTTTTGGTGCGCAATGTCATGCGGCCCCTTATTTATATGTATCTATTATATGTATTAAGCCTTGAACCCTAAACCCATACGGAAAACAGATAAATAATCACTTAGATATAAGTATATCTATATATATATATATATAGATGGGGTACCTCAAGAGGGACCACAATATCCCGTCGTGTGCCCGTTGAGGAGGCGGGTCAGGCCGCAGCTCTCCTGGACCAGGCCAAGCGAAAGAAAAACAGGCCGGTTTAGGGTTTAGGGTTTAGGGCTTGGGGGTTTAAGGTTTAGGGCTTAGGGGTTTAGGGTTTAGGGCTTAGGGGTTTAGGGTTTAGGGCTCAGGGGTTTAAGGTTTAGGGCTTAGGGGTTTAGGCTTTAGGGCTTGGGAGTTTATGGTTTATGGTTTAGGAGAGAGAGGTTTAGGGTTTGAAGTCTGCAGCTTTGGTTTTAGGGCTCGTCTTGCCGTTAAGAAATGGTTTAGGGTGTAGGGTTTAGAGTGTAGGCTTCAGGATTGGACAACAGTCCCGCATGACCTTACATACCTCAAACCTGGAATTTAGGTATTGTATACCTCAGGTCAGGTTTTTGTCTATTAGCGACGTGGGGCCTTCTCAAAACAGGGCACCGCTGGGAAGATATGGATCAATCGGAAGGCTATGAGAGTTTCACGCAGTGGGGTTGTTCATCTTCCTTTGACCATCCGGTGAGTTGCCTGTGAAGGTTTAGTAATTCCAAACATATCGAGGTGGAGTCTTGAGAGGCCTTACAGGGTCGATAGAGTCTGTTGTATGTTTTCTTGAGGCGTACTTCGTGCTGAAAGTAGCACATCTTAACTGTTGCTGCCATCATCATCTCGGCCGCCTCTACTACTGTTGCGGCTGGTACCGTTCAATGCCTTGGCTCTGCTACTGCTGCTGCTCCTGCCAGCGGCCCGACTCTAGTTTCTGTCGCTGCTAGTCCTGCCTCTGCCTTGCTCTGCTGCGGTGGCTGCTAAAGCTAATGGTGCTGCTGCTGCTGTTGCTGCTGCTTCCTCTGCCTTTTTCTACTTCTGCGACTGAGCATGCCTGCTATTGCCACCGCCACGTCCTCATCACGGTGGTCACCGCTGCCACGATGGCGACGATGGCCAACTCTGTTAGCAAAACATGTCGTGTAGACTTTTGCAAAGGAAAGCACCGCCTTGTCATGGAGCACCCTGCCTGATTTTAGCATGGAATTCTGTAAAACTCGTTTTCAAGATGACAATGGTCTCCATAAGGAGTTTTGTATTGGGGTTTCAGATCAGCTTGGGGAGTCTTGTTTATTAAAAGAGCTGTTGCAAGGTGGCAGGAAGCGTATGCGCTGCTGGTCACTGTTCTGGGCTCACTACCCAAGGCTGGAATTGTTTGCTTCAGGGGAATGAGGGTCAAAGGCTTGAACTTGATTCCCCGCGGGTGTGTGCTTTTGGCTGGAGGGGAATGTAGCAATGTGAGCATCGAGTCAGGACGAAATAGTGTCCTGATGCGTATGTCCACATAGAACCCCCCAACACTCCGTGATTTGCTGAAGACTATGTCCAGCTTGGCTGCATCGCGAGATGCAGTCCACTTGGCATCGTTGGATCCTACCATGTATGCTTGCATCAGGATGAGCTTCCCTGTAAGTATCAACGCAAAGAAATTCAGGGTGTGCCTTCGTACACCAGGGCCTGACAATCCAATTCACGATTTCACGTAAAGGGGCTGGGTTCCAACTTTCGGGTAGCGTCTTTTCTTTGTTGTTTGTTCGCTTAGTTGCTTTGTTGCGGGCTGGCTACATTATGCCAGCCGTGAGCCGATCCGATCAGTGGCTAGATTTTGTCAAAAGATCCGACGAAGACAAAGCGACGAATGTTCCCACCATGATACTTCAGAAGCTAGGCCCCGCGTTCTCTGATTTCAGGTAACTTGCCAGGCTTGAGTTCAGATTCCTGAACTCAAACGGAGCTCAGCAAGTGACTCTTTTGTTGAGCAATAGTTTTCATAGGGACAGCAGGAGCCTCAACCACCGAGCAATAATCTAGTGTCCTTCTGACGTCAAATTGGTGTAGGAAGAAGAAATGCTCGAGAACCAATCGTCTACCAAGCCCTGAGCCCCAAACCCTAGACCCCACACTCTCCACGACAGTAGCTTGCATAAACCGCTCTATAACCACAGTTGTCACTTCATGTTCCATTTTCTTTCCCGCTTCATTCTCCATTATTGGAGCTGTATGGCAGGGAGCGCCGGTGGCCACTGCGCCACGCTCGGCATCACGGGCAGATTTCACCTGTAATGGTTGTACGGTTTAAGGTTGCAGAGTTTAGGATTGTTGGGGATAGGGCTTCAGGGTTTAGGGGTAATCTTCATGACCTGTCATCGTGCGGTGGGGGTCCGTGAGATTTGTGAAAAATCTGACGCCGTTTATCAATTTGGTTTGGCACCGACCCGTAATTAATAATCATGGCATAGCTGAATACCTAGAGACTTTTACGTGCATTGTAGTTACTTGTCCTGCGCAGGCCTAACCCAAGGCATGAGCGCCTTTCCTCTCGTTTCTAGAAGAAAGCCTGCTCCCAGGCCATGCCCCAAGAGCAGTACCTAAACAAATAGCATCAGCATCAAAATGTGTGTACATCAGCCATTGAAAGAAGGCTAAGTCAACAAAACCCCAAGTCCTGAAACCCTAACTTGGCTAAGGCCATTGCCAATTTCTTGACCTTTGCCAAGCAGCATGGTATCCTGGGCGATGTTTGGTAAGACGTTTTCAAGTTTCATGTGCCAAAGAAAGTTGGTCCTTTTTGGGAGTCCCTGTGCAAGGATAATTGTATTTTGGCGTATATATCGGGGCCACTATTTTATGGACAGTACCATGTGCCAAAAACCTTTTGAGACCGTGGTCAAGTGGCTCGCATAAACGCTTCGAGGGTGGTTTGCATTCGTGTTCAAGGTTGAACACGTGAAAGAGAGCTGGTGTTGACTTTGAATTGCCCTGCAGAAGCCAGATGCTCGTACAGATGTACAGGCACACCGGCAATGGTAATCCTAAGTAGGAATGCAAATACTGGATGTAATTTACAGTACCATATTAGTAGCGACACTTTCGCATCCCCGAATCCAGTTCAGGCTAGCTTGCTCTGTTCGAATATGTTTGGCAAGAAATGATTCCCCAACAGTGGTTCTCTTCTCACTCATTCTTCCATTTAGAGGACCTCGAAAAGTCGACTTGCTCATCCTTTACTTTTGCCGCAGAAAGCCCAATAGACGGTGTAAAGGAAGTTCCAAACATTGCATACTCTGTTCCTTTTCCAGGGGACTTTCCAAAGGAACCCTGAAAACACGGCAAGGTGTTTACGTGGGAGCCACGGACGCTGCCTCGGGCATTCGGAGGCCTAAAAAGGGAATGTGGGCTGAGGGTTCAGGCACGGCGGCTTCAGGGTTGCAGGGTTTGGGCGGGTTCAGCGGTGTTAGGGCTGAGTAGCACCAGTACCAGCCTAGACTCTCCCTCACCCACCAAGCTGTGTTCGCGGAGCCAACAGGCTGCACTGCTACGGGGGGACGATGCAGGATTTGGAGGAGCAGCCGGGTAAAGTTTCGAAGAAAATCACCAAAAGGTGATGCAAAGAGACTTCTTAGGTTCCCTGCGTTTCTTCGAACATGTCTATGAGAGCTGGGCAGCATTGGGTATTTACATCGTGTCAAGTACATTGGCTTGCATAATCTTGCGTATATCCCTGCAACAAGTCCCGGTTGCCTTGGCCAAGGCTCTACTATAATCCGTATATACTCCCTATATAACCCCTATATATGTATATATATATATAGATATCCTCAATAGCCCATCCCAAGGAAGGTAGTAGGATTTCGAGTGATGAGTAGATTCATCTGAGTGATTCCTCAGTGGCTCACGCAGGATCATGCAAACCTGAGGTTTTCCAGACTGCTTGTTGTTAAGGATCCAAACATTATTATAGTATGCCCTAGTATATGGTGGTATATTATAGTAGTAGGACCCCCCCCCTGTGCTCCTTGTCAGGGGTACGTGGTTGGGGAAAGTGCTTTAGTATGGCCAATCATGCAAAGATGTCTGAGAGTTCTGATTACTTGCCTCATGAAGGACTCTGTACGTGTAGGTGGGAGCATGAGAGGCACCTTGAATTTCCTGTTGAGAGTGATTTTTTGTGTCAAACATGGTCACCTGATCCCTGAGCGCACAAACCCAACTGCAAGAAAAACTTGGACCTTGACCCATCACAATTTTGAGAAGTCCTCATGTATGCAGGACATCCATGATCGCCTGGGCGCTGCCTCCAAATCCGGGAAGAAGTCCTTGGTCACGCAATTCAGGGATTCAATGAAGGGCCTAGTTTTTAGTGGGAGGTTGTGGCCTACGTTGGCAGACATGGCACATCAGGGACGAGATCTCTACAAACGCTCCTGGGATGCCGAAGATAGGCCATGTATACTCCCTGGTTGAGGTCCCTACCCAGAAGACCCCCGAAGGGGACTCCTAAACCATAAGCCCTAATCCCTGAACCCTATATAACCCCCTATAAGCCCCATAAATAACTCGCTGCTGTTGAGTGCGGATTTTGCCGAGATCCTGAACACTTCCTCCCTGAAATTCTGCAGGCCCAAACCCCGAATCCCCATCCCTCAATCCATACATTCTTGACGCCTGAAGAAGCTCGGCCTTAAACCTTTAAAACCCAGATCCAGTTGTTAGCTGACCCTGAACCCTAAACCCTAATCCCTAAACTCTAAACGCTAATCCCTGAACCCTGAACCTTAAGCCCTAAACCCTAAACCTTCAACCCCAAATCTGTAGTATTTTATTTGGGGATACTATGGTACCCAATATAGAGTAAGATTCTATCCTCCTTTTGGGTATAGTATTTTAT